>ML287181.1:21722-68624 GCA_005239495.1 Nicotiana undulata
GGGGGGGGGGGGGGGGGGGGGGGGGGGGTTTGGAGATAAGTAATTTAAATCATGTCATGTCTTACTATTCCAACGATTTAAAGCTCTGTCCACTTCTGGTTTCTAGAGCTCTATTCGTTTTATTTCTAATTTGTCAACTGAGGATGTTTATCTTGGTTATTGCCATTCATAGTCCTATTGGACGGAAAAGGCAAGTACTAGTTATTATGACAGAAAAAAGTGAAGATGACCTGTGAAAGGATCCCGTGGCAGCAGCCCAAGGCTTTTGGTCTAGTGGTAAGAGCACAACACGTGATGTGTGAGTTAGGCATATGTCAGAGGCGCGGACTTGTCACAGACAAAAATCCTGGAATTTAAGTGGAGAGAAAGGTAGAGGGGCATACCCATTACTACCAAGTTTTTGAACCATGCGTCAATTGCCCTCGGGGATTACTCGGTTGTTTAGAAAAGAAGGAACTCTCCTATAAAAAGAAGGATACACAAACAAAAAGAGAAAGGGCAAATCGAAGTCGTCTCAGGGAACATTTTGGTTTTAATTGTTTGAGCTCCCAGATTCCATTTTTAATAAGTGGCTATTGGGACGAGAAATCACTCTTTCCACCAGTGACAGTTGAAAATTGATGAAACTTGAGCACTGTGATATCCATTTTACTTGCGGTCCATTTCTCTTAGCACATTTTTGCAGACTGGTAACTGTTTATTGATATATGGAACTAAGAGGCACACTTCAGGTATCGGTTAATACCTTGAGTTGACTTTCCCTGAAAAGATTATTTTCTTCACTGTTAGTGGTTTTCAGTCTGCCGAAGCTCCATTATGGACGCGGGAGTTTATCTTAGGTATGAAAACCTTCCAGCTCTAGGTTTTGAAATTGAATATTCTGAGAATAATATCTTGAGAGAGGAGGTAGAATTTGTGGATGCACGAATACGAAATGTTGATGCTCAAGTTTGTGTTAAGGTTTCTTTTTGGAGTGAGGAGTTTTATGCAATGTGGTTGGTTCAAATCCAGGTCATATATAAGGTGTCATGTTGCCACTCCTAAAGAAAGTATACTGATATATTCGTGAGAATTCTGATTTCTTTCAAATTTTCTGTACAACTCAGTTTTTGAGAAATGTGCACTCGATCGGAAGGAGCAGAAAGGGAGCTGTCCTGGGGAGTTGTAAATTAGATGCATCTTGTAACTCCAATTTTGAATCCCTGCCTAAATAGTTGCTGCTGAATAGGTGGAACCGAAAATTCCCTTGTCTAAAAGATAAGGAAGCAACTGTGCGGGATTTGCTTGGTGATGTTGTAAACCTGTTGCCTATCTTAGGTTAAACTGATATTTCTGCCAGAGTAGCGTAGTTTATAGTTCCAGTGAATTGCAGCTTCCGACGCAGTTTGACCTTTTAGGATGATGAAACTTGAGTGTATAACAAGTCCACTTTATATTGAATAGTGGGTCCAGCTTACGAAGTTTTGACCTTATAATCTCATAGACTTGGATAGTTTCCTCGTGTCTTTGAACATCTTTGGGGCCATAAAAATCTTCTCTAATTATTGAAGACTGGTCATGCATTCTGTAAGGTTTTCTGATCAATTAAATAGCACTTATGTGTAATATTATTTTGACTTGATCTTTTCAGATTTTACATTAAATCCTTTTTGCTGGAAAAGCTTGAACTAGATTTTCATCATGTTTGATTCATAATAATAAGATTTGTGCACTAGCATGCAGACGTAAGATAGTTCACTCTCTTTTTTAATATATTTGTTTGCCTTTTTTAGTTTATTTGTTTTCCTGATAATAGTTATACAAATAAGTGCCTGCTGCTGGCACTTAAAAGCCTCCTCAGGCCTCGATTCAGCTGCTTGAATTGTAAGCAGATCAATGTGTATTAGTGAAGGTTGAGGTTGCTTTCGTCTCTTCCCTTGATTTTGGAAAATCAATCCCGTCGTATTAGTGTGATTAAAGTGAGGATAAATGATTATTCTGGAAACTGGTATTCAGTAGGTTTTATGTTAACGGAACGAACTCATATTTGAAAGTACATCTCATTTCGCGCGTCACGTTTTGAGTATATCAACCTCGCAGTGGATCTCTCCTTGACCTGTCCATGAAGGTTCTTGCTTCACTTTAAGTCGTTTCTTTTTAGTTCAGATGCTGCAAAGTATCACCCCCTCTCCCAGACAAGGAAAAGGAAAAGAAAAAGAAAGACTGCAGAAGATAATTTGTATTTGATCTCCTTTTGCTGCATTTCATTTATCGATTATTCAACTAGAAACATGAAAGTAGTTCTGTTCCAGTGCCTTCTGTAGCTGAATATGTTGCCTGAGAAACTCACAATCTTTTTCATTTGGATGTAGGGATCTAGAACCTGGGTTGATATTTGAGAACTTTCATGGGACATTTTGCTTATGGAGACTGACATCAGTGTTTTCTTTAAGTAGTAATAAGAAGGATGATTTTCAGCAACATAAATCATTGTTCATTTTGTGTGTAGATGCGGGGAAGACTTGTTGCATAAAATTCCTGTTAGGATTTTCACTTTGAGCGTATATGCTATAGATATTATTTGCAGCTACTCATGATAAATTTTTCTTATACTAGGCCGACATGTTATTTAACGCTTCTTTTCATAAAAAGAACTTTGGTATGTACTGGAAGCTAGCTTGGCTCGTTTTTAGTATCTGATGTTGTGATTCCTGCGTGGATCAGTTTATATGGCATATTTGTTAAATTGAAGTTGTTGCTTATGGATGTATTTATTTGAATATTTCTCTTAGTTCAAACCCATTTAGACAGTGCAGAAGAATAATGATATACTGTCATTCAAAACAATGCAGGCAAAATTAAATTCCACTTTTAGCTTTAAGCAACTAATTTGTACTCTTTCCCCTGCCTTAAAAAATGAAACAACAAAGAAAAACGTTTTCCTCGAATTCAAGAGGTTATTTTTGTTTTGGGGCAAGATACAACAGAGTAAAGAAATTGTCGTACTAGGTGCAACGGCTAATCAAAGGAAGGCAGCAATATGGAGCTCATGTTTCAATCAATCAGGACAAAGGTGCTATGAATGAGAGGGTGTCCATGCACGCTGATCAAACCCTTCGGATTCTTAGAAAACTTGAATTGAAGCTATTGCATGAGTTCTTTGTTAGGACCAAAAATAATCAGGTGTCATGCAGGAGCTAGTGAAGCAAACCTTGAGGCTTCAACGACGATAACGGCAACAACAAAAGAGAAATCTACCAAAAGAGACAAATATTTAACGTGGTTCGGTCAATTAACCTACGTCCACTGCGGAGATGAGCAATCCATTATATAAAAAGAGATTATAAAATATCGAGAGAACAACCTCACCAAGAGGCAAACACAAATGTCACACTAACAGTTGTCCCCTAAAGTTCTCCCCTAGACACGACTCTCAAACCTCATATGACTACATTGTGGATGCTACTAAATGAGAAGTAAGGATCCTCAATTTATAGAAGTCTAAATATTTTCCTCCAAAGAAGGACTAGCCAAACATGAAAAAATTATAATTTTCTTATACAAAAAAGAAAACCCAATTATGGTAAATATGTTGTCCTTTCCTTCAACATATAGGAAAACAAAATATGATAAGAAAATTAGGACGACACCTAACAATTCTCCCCTTTGGCATGAATTTTCTGACAAAATAAACTTGATTTGCCTTCTTCACATAATCTTCAACAAGTCGCATCTCCAAATCACTATCACAAAGTTTGTCTTAACGTGAGTAGCACTCCGGTAAAATTTCTCAAATAAAAATCTTGATTATCGTCAAATAGGTTGCGACTAGAACTAAACCCGCCAAGATGAACCTGTCTTGAACCTCGCTCTGATACCACTTGTTATGACCATAAAAAATCAGGAGTCATGCGGAAGCTAGCAAAGCAAACTTTGAACGACGATAAATCAGACAACAAACGAGACATATAATTTACCATATTTAGTTTTCCTATCTGTAAGGGCAACATATTTACCATAATTGTATTTTTCTTTTTGTAGAAGGAAAATATAATTCTTCCATGCTTGACTAGTCCTTTTCTTTGTAGGAAAATGTTTAGATTTCTATAAATTGAGGATCTTTCCTTCTCAATCAGTAGCATCCACAATGTAGTCATATGAGGTTTGAGAGTCGTGTTTAGGGGGTGACTTTACGGGACAAGTGTTAGTGTGACACTTGTGTTTTCCTTTTCGTGAGGTTGTTCTCTCGATATTTTGTACACTCTTTTCATATAGTGGATTACTCATCTCTGCGGTGGGCGTAGGTCAATTGACCGAACCATGTTAAATGTTTGTGTCTCTTTTGGTAGATTTCTCTTTTGTTGTTGCATTTATCGTCGTTCAAGGTTTGTTTTACTAGCTCCCGTATGATTCCTAATTATTTTTGGTCCTAACAAGTGGTATCAGAGCGAGGTTCAAGAAAGATTCATCTTGGCGAGTTTAGTTCTAGTTGCAACCTATTTGACGCTACTCATGATTTTTGTTTGAGAAATTTGACCGGAGTAGTACTCACGTGGAGACAAACTTTGTGGTGGAGATTTGGAGATGCGACCTATTGAAGGCTATGTGAAGAAGGTGGATCAAATTTATTTTGTCAGAAAATTCAGACCAAGGGGGAGAATTGATAAGGGTTGTCCTGATTTTCTTCCCATATTTGGTTTTCCTATTTCTTGAAGGAAAGAACAATCTATTTACCATAATTGAGTTTTCCTTTTTATAAAAGGAAATTATAATTCTTCCATGTTTGGCTAATCCTTTTTCTTATAGGAAAAGATTTGGTTTTTCTTGTAGGAAAATGTTAGGATTTCTAGAAATTGAGGATCCTTCCTTCTCATTCAGTAGCATCCACAATGTAATCATATGGGGTTTGAGAGTTTTGTTTAGGGTGAGAACTTTACGGGACAAGTGTAGCATGTCACTTGTATTTGCCTCTTCGTGAGGTTGTTCTCTCGATATTTTGTACTCTCTTTTTCTATAGTGGATTGCTCATCTCCGCCGTGGACGTAGGTCATTTGACCGAACAACGTTAAATGTTTGTGTCTCTTTTGGTAGATTTCTCTTTTACTGTCCGATTTATCGTCGTTCAAGCTTTGCTTACTAGCTCCCGCATGACACCTGATTTTTGCAGTCCTAACAAATGGTATCAGAGTCTTGGTTATTTATCCAGGTTGTTACGGAATGGAGGCGAATGTGAGCAAGATGGTATGTTTGAATGAGAGAAATTAAAATGTTTGGAGAAGCAAGATGAAAGATTTGTTGTTCGTGAAGAAGATGGATCTACCCGTTTTTTCAGCTCATAAAACCGAGACTATATCTTATGAAGATTGAGATTTCGAGCACCAACAAGTATGTGAATATATACGACAATGGGTTGAAGATAATGTTCTCAACCATATCGTGAATGAGACACATGCGAAATCATTGTGGGAAAAGTTAGAGACTCTTTATGCTTCAAAAATCGGGAAGAACAAGTTGTTTCTGCTAAAGCAATTGATGACCTTTAAATACAAGGAATGCAGCCCTATCCTTGATCAAGTGTCTAGAATGGGAGCTAATCTCGATGATGAGATATAAGGACTTTGGCTTTTCAATACTCAGCCAGACTCTTGGGACCATGGAATATGCCAAGAGTGGTGTGTTAAACGACGAAGTAAGGAGAAAATTTCAGGGTTCGTCCTCACAAGCAGATATCTTGGTTACAGAAGACCGGGGGAGAGATACAACAACAAGCTCGACGAATAGAGGTAAAAGTAGAAGTAAGTCAAGGTCCAAATACCAGTATATTACATGCAACCATTATGGAAAAAAAAAAGACACATCAAAAGATTTTGCCACAAGTTGAAGCAAGACACTAGAGAAAGAAAGAAAGTTGAAGATTAACGAGAACAATGTTACACCGCCAAACATTCCTGGGGAGGTCTTTATAGGCAACAAGAAGAATATTGAAGCACCTACAACTACAATTGGACAGATGAACAATGATTAAAATAAACTAAGACTAGTGATTGATTCTTACAAGTTTGTGTGCAAGGTTATAACAGTTGCATCTGAAAGCCATATGACTGACAACTTATGTTGAACGAATCCTAGGATTACGGTATTATGATGGAAATCGATTAGAGTGGACTAGAATGAGATTCTGTTCGCAGCGTGCATTGTCTACTTAAGATTTGAACTAGTGAAATGGGATATAAATGTACAAGAAAAAGACGCTATGACCACATTGCTCCATTTGTTTAAACTAGTCTTAGGGTACATTGTATGTATACCCTATATGAATGGGAGAACAAACCCTTTCAAAATAATATAAATAGTATATTCAAAAGATATATTTGAGTTATAAATAAAAAATTAACAAAAAAATACAAGTTTTTTAAAAACAATAAATGTTAATCATGTATATTTTGGTTTGGGTCCACTTTGATGATTTTTTCTCCGCAAGACACAAAAGTCTAACAATATCAAGCAAGAACATATTGAATAAATCACAATTCATTCAAATTTATATCAGACTCGTCTATCCAAAAAGTTTTTAGTGTGGACACAAGCCTTAGATATATATTCCACTCGAAATTGAGGGTGAAATTTATTGAAATTGACAGTGAAATTTTAGTTGGATTTGAAGTCTAAATATTAGACAAAATCTTATATGTTTTACTTCTTTTGACATAGATCTATCTGCTTGAACGAGTAATTTAGTTTTTAAAGGTATAATATCTTTATTCTTTGAGAACTTTTTTTTTTTCAAAATCAAAGCGTAAAGATAATGGACAAAGGTATTTTGAAAATATAATTCTTCCAATCCACACCAACTTTTCTAATGCCAAAATTCTTGTAGTTTTCCCAAAACAAATAAAAAAAAATTTGGCGTCTGCATTTCTCTCTTTCTTCGCCTTTCTTTAACCCTAGCAGTAGCTAGGCCGGCGATCGTCGCAACACCGGCACTGCCTCGTCTTTCTTCTTCCTTTCTGGCTCCAATCACAACACCCTCCTCTGTGTTTCCCTTTCTTCTTTATACCTTTCCTGCCCACTGTTTCTCGGATCGGCATTGTTTTCCGGCGAATCCGTGCCGGTGACAGTCCGACACTCCTCTCTTTTTCTTGGTCCCATGATGTGTTGTGTGTGTTTCAGGTGGCACATTTTGGTGGGAGGTGCACGGTAAAGCGTAGCAGAGCAGGCCGTGTGGTAGTCACAAGGGTTGGACGTTGGGTTCCACAACATCCAGGTTCTATTCGCGGGAATTGGTACCTCCCGCCACCTATTTTTCTTTCGCATGTTTTAGTTAATTTGTTGCTGTATTAGTGCGTAATATTTGTTACTTCCGAGTTTAGACCTTTGCTTGTTTGTAGTTGCATCTTTTGTCCAAACCACCATAGGTATAACGGTTGTGGTTAGTAATGGTAGAGTAGGGTCATGTCCTCGGGGTGGGTGGGAAGATGGGGGTGGGTGGGATGGGGACCAGAGGGGGTAAAGGCAACAAGGGAGCATGTAGGTTGAGGATTGGATCGTGGAATATAGGGACGTTGACGGGTAAGTCTATAGAGCTGGCGAAGATTCTCCAGAAGATGAAGGTCAATATAGCTTGTGTTCAGGAGACCAGGTGGGTAGGATCGAAGGCGAGGAATGCGGACGGGTTCAAATTGTGGTACTTCGGACGCGTGAAGGGCAAGAGCGGAGTGGGTATTTTGGTTGATAGGGATATCAGGGAGTCAATGGTAGAGGTTAGGCAGGTTAATGACAGATTGATGGCGATTAAGTTAGTAGTTTGAGGGAGCACTCTGAATGTCGTTAGCGTTTACGCGCCGCAAGCGATCCTGGACGAGGAAGTTAAGAGGCGCTTCTGGGAGGGATTGGATGAGGTGGTGCAGGGTATTCCTCCTGCAGAGAAGTTATTTATAGGAGGGGATTTCAATGGTCATATTGGGTCTTCCGCTGGGGGTTATGGAGAGGTGCATAGTGGCTTCGTCTTTGGGGATAGGAACGGAGGAGGAACTTCACTGTTGGATTTCGCTAGGGCTTTTTAGTTTGTGATCGCGAATTCTAGTTTTTTGAAGAGGGAGGAGCATATGGTTACTTTCTGGAGTATGGTGTCTAAGACTCAGATTGCTATCTCCTCTTCAGGAGGTGTGATAGGGGGTTGTGCATGAATTGAAAGGTGATCCCGAGTGAGAACCTCGCGACTCAGCATAGGCTCCTAGTGATGGACGTCAGTATCGTGATAAAGAGGAAGAAAAGGTTTGTACAGGGTCAACCGAGGATCAGGTGTGGTGATTTGACTAAGGATAATGCATAGGAGTTGGAGGGGCAGTTGATGGCTGTGGGTGCTTGGAAGAGTGGTGGGGATGCTAGCGCTATGTGGACAACGATGACAGACTGTATAAGGGAGGAGGCAAGAGAGGTGTTAGGGGTATCGCAGGGCTATTATGGCGGGCACCGAGGTGACTGGTGGTGGAATGACGTGGTCCAAGGTAAAGTGGAAGCAAAGAAAGCGGCGTACCTTTCGTTAGAGGAGAGCACCGGCGAGGAGAGCGAACAAAGTAAGGTATAAGGAAGCTAGGAAGGAGGAAAAATTAGCGGTCACTAAGGCTAAGAATGTTGCGTTTGGTTGGTCGATGAGGAATTAGGGGTAAAGGTGGGGACAAGAAGTTATTTCGGTTGGCCAAAGTGTCACGCTCCAACCTCGGGAGGCGCGACCGGCGCTCAACCGACTGAGCAAGCCTATTAGATATTTTCTACCCAACTCATTATGATCAAGAAAACATGTTATTATTAATTATACAATAGGAAGATTTTGTAAGCATTTCCAAATCGATTCAATTGTTACATAATTGGTAAGTTTTTCAATTACATACACTTCTCAATTTGAAGGAACAAGGGTCCAAAACACAACATAATCCACTGACCCTTCCAATACCCATATACAACCCACATAGTGTCTACGGAGCCTCTAAAGATACAAAAGAGAGTCATAACAATGTCGGCAACAAGGCCCTGGCTATAATTCAAAACGTGGCAAATATATAAATAAAAGATGCACTACATGACCCCAGGAAGAAATGGGGCTTACCAAGTCTGCTGGGAAGATGATGATGATGCACCACTAGCTGTGATCAACGATGTCTGCTATGGAACCACCTACACCGATTTGAAGATGTATCCCCCCGGCAAAAGGGACGTTAGTACTATCGAATAGTACTAGTATTTATAAATAAACCTCATCTCATTAGAAAGAACAATAATACAAGAAGAAATAATCATGGAATCAATGGAAACCTTAAATAACACTACAACATCAAATTAAGGATCACATAAGATTTCAAGTAATTTTCATAGCTTTAAATTGGGACATCATTAGTATCAATACCTCATCATTCACAATACCGCCGTACTTTTATACGGACTCCGATCACGACCCGATCAGCTAGGTCGTCCCATTGGAGACATTCACCACAATCACAATTCCAGTTTCAATTTCAAGTTTCAATTTCCAATTTTAGTTTCCAGCACGATACCACCATGTGTGCGGCATGGCGGCCGATCACGGCCCAATCATCTAGGTCATCTCAGCCAAGACATTACCACTTTCCATCGATCCTCTCATTTCATATTTCTTTCACATAGATCAATTCATCGGCACTAGTGGTTATATCATACCTATGCTCTTGGATGTATTTCATGATGCAAGTTCTTTCCCACATTTCACATTATTATCATTTTCAACAAACAAGCCTTTCAATTCAAGATATTGAGTACACACGAGAGCAATTACAGATCATAGGTAAGTAGAGGCCTTCACATACTTTAGCATATCAACTTTTATTCAAATTTGATTGGAAGTCTAGGCATTTTAGCACATATGCCATATCTTTAACACATCCTAAAATGACAAGATAGCATAATGGGAGCATTGAAATACATATTGCACATATATTCTTGCAACACAAGCACAATCGGAATAGCAATTTTTACATCAATCAATTTTGGAACTTACACCAATTGCATGTACACCAAGGGGGTTCAATTTCTAAGAAGAGGGGTTTTTAGCCATACATACCTGAAATTTTCCCTTTAATAATACTACGACGTACACCACACTAAACAACTTCAATCTACAACAATGCAACACATTAGTAACATATTAGTAAGATTTCTGTACTTTAAGTCATTTAGACTTTTTATCAAACATCTAATGTGCATATATCTCTACAACCTCATTCAATGGAATTTCTTCACATAACAACCAACTTCCATACCAATGAGTCACCTTACCATCATCTCTAGGCCATCCACAACTTCCATTAGCACATGCATGCCCAAGAATTCATACCCAAACCATCAATATCCTTAATTAACCCATTTCACAATCTCTACAACACCCACACAACCTAGGTTAGGCACTTATGGCTTCTAATCACCATCCCATAAGTCCTAACATATATTTCATACATAAATAATCGTCATAGAGTAGTTAGAGATGGTAGACATACCTCTTGTAGTAAGACTCTAGAGAATCCCCACTTGTAGTGTTCTTGACCAATTTGGGGATTTGAATGGAAATCTATGGATCTTCAAGATTAATCCTTGTTAATATAAGTGTTTAGGAGTAATAATCAACTCAAATACTCCAAAAACATTACCTTGGTTCATAGAAGGGAAGTACGTAGCGGATTCCCCTTGATAGAGCCAAGCCCTAGCTCAAATAAATGACTTAGACACTCTCCCTACTCGGCCTTGGGGGTATTTATATGTCTCCTACATGCGTGGCCACGCACCTAGCCAAGTGGCCTTGCATCTGGCCGCGCACACAAGGCAGAAACTCCCAAATATGCGCGGCCGCGCACCTGGCGCGCATATGACATAGGTCTGGTAAAATGGCCATAACTTTCTGTATACATATCCAAATTAGGAACGGTTTGATGCATTGGAAACTAGAATCAAAGGGATTTAATTTTATAGGTAGATAACCTCTTAAGTATTTATATTTTGGAAGCAACATGCGTTTGAATTCGGACCTTGTGCGAAGTTTTCCTGAAACTTTAGCCCATTGCATAGTTCCTAACATGGCTTAGTCCTAGGGATCTCCTTGGGCCCTCAATAGTATTCAATACAACTCCTAAACGTATTATCATGATCATCTAAGTTCTTACAGTCCTTAACCCCTCGTAGAAGGCAAGACGACACTTAAGCGACTTGTTAGTGTGCTTGTGGTCTCGGACTAATAGGGAATTTTTTTAGGTGCCTCACACAAAGCGAGAGAGAGGAAGGCTCGTGACTTGGATCAAGTGAGGTGCATCAGAGACAAGGAAGATAGAGTGTTGACATAGGAGTCCCAAATTAAGCATAGATGGCAGACGTACTTTCACAAACTTCTGAATGAATGTGTGTGTAAGTACGTCTGCCATCTATGCTTAATTTGGGACTCCTATGTCAACACTCTATCTTCCTTGTCTCTGATGCACCTCACTTGATCCAAGTCACGAGCCTTCCTCTCTCTCGCTTTGTGTGAGGCACCTAAAAAAATTCCCTATTAGTCCGAGACCACAAGCACACTAACAAGTCGCTTAAGTGTCGTCTTGCCTTCTACGAGGGGTTAAGGACTGTAAGAACTTAGATGATCATGATAATACGTTTAGGAGTTGTATTGAATACTATTGAGGGCCCAAGGAGATCCCTAGGACTAAGCCATGTTAGGAACTATGCAATGGGCTAAAGTTTCAGGAAAACTTCGCACAAGGTCCGAATTCAAACGCATGTTGCTTCCAAAATATAAATACTTAANACTGTAGGCGTAATAATATGGATGAGGTAGTGGGAGTTGTGTGTAAGATGAGTCGAGGCAAAGCGACCGGACTAGACGAGATTCCAATAGAATTTTGGAGGTATGTGGGTAGAGTAGGATTGAGGTGGCTAACTGGGTTGTTTAATGTTATTTTCAGGACGAAGAGAATGCCATATGAGTGGAGATATAGTATGATGATTCTGCTATACAAGAACAAAGGTGATATCCAGAATTGTAACAACTATAGGGGCATCAAGTTGTTAACTCATACCATGAAATTTTGGGAGAGGGTGGGGGAAGGGAGGGTAAGGAAGGTGCTGTTTATTTCTGAAAACCAGTTCGGGTTCATGCCAGGACGTTCTACTACAGAAGCTATCCACCTTATCAGGAGGTTGGTGGAACAGTACAGGGATAGGAAGAGGGATTTGCACATGGTGTTTATTGACCTAGAGAAAGCGTACGACAAGGTCCCTAGAGACGTGCTTTGGAGATGCCTAGAGATGAAAGGGGGTGCCGGTAGCGTACATTAGATTGATAAAGGATATGTATGATGGGGCTAAGACTTGAGTCAGGATCACAGGAGGTGACTCAGAGCTGTTTCCGGTGGTTATGGGGTTACACCAAGGATCTGCGCTTAGCCCGTTCTTTTTGTTCGCTGATGATATAGTTCTGATTGATGAGACGTGAGGCGGCGTTAATGAGAGACTGGAGGTTTGGAGCCAGACCCTGGAGTCCAAAGGTTTCAATTTGAGTAGGACTAAGACAGAATATATGGAGTGTAAGTTCAGCAGCGTGACGGGGGAAACAGACATGGTAGTGAGGCTCGACTCACAAGTCATCCCCAAGAGAGAAAGTTTCAAGTATCTAGGGTCAATCATCCAGGGAGATGGGGAGATCGACGAGGATGTCACATATAGTATTGGGGTGGGGTGGATGAAATGGTGGTTAGTGTCTGGAGTCTTGTGTGACAAGAAGGTGCCATTGAAACTCAAAGGTAAGTTGTACAGAGCGGTGGTTAGACCGACTATGTTGTATGGGGTTGAGTGTTGACCAGTGAAGAATTCACATATCCAGAAGATGAAGGTAGCCGAAATGATGATGTTGATATGGATGTGTAGGCATACTAAACTGGATAAGATAAGGATTGAAGATATTTTGGAGAGGGTGAGCATTGCTCACGTGGACGACAAGATGCGGGAAGCGAGGCTTAGGTGGTTCGGGCATGTGCGGAGAAGAACCATAGATGCCCCGATTAGGAGGCGTGAGCGGTTGGCTTTGGCAGGTATGAGAAGAGGCAGAGGGGGGCCTAAGAAGTATTGGGGCGAGGTGATCAGGCAAGACATGACGCGCTTTCAGATTTCCGAGGACATGGCTCTTGATAGGAACATGTGGAGGTCGAGCATTAGGGTAGTAGGCTAGGAGGTAGTCGAGCGTTCTTCCATCTTTGTACTGGGTAGTCTGATAGAGTTTTGTTTAGGTTTGTTAGCGGTCTATGTTGTGTTCACATTGTTGTTTCACATAGTTTTGTGTTATTGTTGTTTCACTTATTCGTTGCTGTTATTTTCTTTCTGGCATCTTTTGTTGTTACATGCCTTTTCTTTTGTTTCTATTCTAATATTAGTATCTCTTCTGTTGAGCCGAGATTCTCCCGGAAATAGCCTCTCTACCCTTTTCGGGGTAAGGGTAAGGTCTGCGTACACTGTATTCTTTCCAGACCCCATTAGTGGGATTTTACTAGGAATGTTGTTATTGTTGTTGTTTCTTTTATATTTTCAAATTTAAAACATGTTATGAATGTTGACGTGACATTAATTTTGTTAGGCGAATATGTTACTTGATCGTATTCTATTTAAATGCCTTTATCTGCTCATGAAGCAAGTTTAAATAACTGAAAAACACTAAAATCATTATTATTATGGCCATATGAATACGAATAGAATAAACGGGAGAAGAACGAGAGAAGAATAGTCAATTGCATTTTTATGTCCAATGCCTTGCATATATGCCCAACTCGACTTATTTTTGTAAGAAAACGAAGATTGGCAATGGGGCGGTGCTCAACGGTGGAACTAGAATTTTCATCCAGGGGTGTTAAAATATAAATAATTAGATATATCAAAAAGTTGAGGGGAGTCAACGTAAAGTAATTATACATCAAATAAAAAAATTAGCTAGCAATATAGTGTAATTTTTCGGCGAAGGGGTGTCGCTTGACACCCCTTAGATAAACGTGGCTCCGCCACTAACGGTGCAGGTGCGGGGCGGGACAGATTTAGACATATGCGGGACGGTGTGGGTTTAAGCACATGCGGGTGCGGGGCGAGGCGAAATATTTTTTTTTTTACATTTCGCGGGATGGTGCGGGTGCGGGTACAAAAAATTTCAGTAAGGAAGAAAACCCATTTTCTACCTTTCTGGAGATGAAACCCACGTTATTGAAACAAAACAGATTTTCATGATGTTGTACGTCAAATTCTCATCATTTTATGAAAAGTTCTAAAACTGTAACATTTAACACATAATTCTCAATTAGTTCTAACTCTATTTTATTAATCAAGGTAGTAACCTTTAATTTTGCTCAAATACTCGTGAGTGTAACTGCTGAATAACAAACATGAAAATATCTATTAATTGATCTTTGTCCGAGGTTATTTTCAATTTTTTAATGTAAGCTTGAATTCGATAAAAATAACATATACTCTTATTCAAATATAAAATTTAGCTGAGCGCTATGCTTTGTTGCTCTAAATTTATTTGCGAGCATATCCCTTCTTTGAACTGAAATGTAATTGGTAGTTTTTAGACATAAGATGGGGATTTAAGAACAATTTGGATATAATTAATTATTTTGTTAAAAAAAAAAAGATTTAAGTGTAGATTTTTAAAACAGAAAGAATTTTATTTAAAAAGAACATTTGCGGGTGCGGGGCAGGGCGAGTGAACGCGGGTGGAGTGCGGGGCAGGTGAATGCGGGTTTAAATCCTATGCGGGGCGGGGCATGTTTAAATTTCGTGGGTTCAGATAGGACCCGCCCCCACACCCGTACCGCCCCGCATCGCCTGCCATTCCCAAACAAAGATACCCCAATCTCTGTTTTTAATTTGGAACTAGAACAAAAATAGTAATTTTTCAATGCGAATCTACATTATTATAAAAGAGAGAACCTCAAAAGTTAAAAGTTGAATTACCAAGATGTCCTTTAAATAATTTAAATATGTAATTAATAAAAAATAAATAAATAAAAGAAAGAAACTAATATTTCTTATAATTAAATAAAAATTGAAAAATATAATTTAAATGGTGTTTCTCTAAATAGTTGTGTTCTTTCATTAGTGACAATTAAAGATAGCTATTCAAACCCCTTCCCCGCACAGATGAAAAACTGTCACGACCCAATTTCACCCTTCCGTGAGTTGTCGTGACGATACCTAGTCTCTATGACTAGGTAAGTCTAACACTTCACGGAAATGAAACAAAACATGAACAATAACTACTAACAATAACAATTATCTTATAAGCAACTGAATGCCACTTAGCATATACAGTTTTGTCACTTCTGCAATGTACAAAATAATTTCCGAAACCCGGAACATCGCAAGTCACAAGCTACTAAAAGGAGTCTTAACTGTTATATACATCATTTCTACCGAAATAAGGAAAAATGAACATAAGGGGATAGAGGGGGACTCCGAGGATCTGCGGGCACGGGCAGATGTACGTTGAAGTCTCCAATAAGCAGCAGTGATTGCGACTAGTGATGAGGCTAGTAAGATGCACCTGGATCTGCACACGAAAAATATGTGCAGGAAAGGGCGTGAGTACACAACAATGGTACCCAATAAGTGCCAAGCCTAACCTTGATCGAGTAGTGACGAGGCCAGGTCAGGGCCCTACCGGAATATATATATATATATATATATATATATATAATAAGTCAAAGCAAAATGAAATATAGCAGTAAATAAAGACTGAAATGTAACAAGGAAGAAATCATGGAAAAACAACAGCTCAGTACACAACAATACAATAAGGGATCTCCCGAGATACGGTCTCGTAGTCCCAAACTTAAATGTTTAGGGGGGTCTCCCGGAATACCATTCCGTAGTCCCAAAGTAAATATGCAANAAATGCTGAAATTTAACAAGGAAGAAACATAGAAAAAACAGCTCAGTACACAGCAATACAACATGGGATCTCCCGAGAAATTGTCTCGTAGTCCCAAACGTAAATGTGTAGTGAGATTTCCCATAATACCGTTTCATAGTCCCAAAGTAAATATGCAAAATAAGGGGATCTCCCAGAATACCGTTTCGTAGTCCCAAAGTAAATATGCAGTACATGGGGAGCTTCCGAAATACCGTTTCGTAATCCCAAAGTAAATATGCAGCCAAACAACAGAATTCACTAGTCACGGCACGAAATCTTACAATTTAACCTAAGTACAAGTTAAGGAAAAACAGGTAAAATCACTAAACATGATGCACGTAGTCTAGGTAAACAATTAAGGTAAGTAGGCATGCTTTCTTAGTCTAACAAGATACTACACATGCTAATAAGTTCAAATAAGAGGAAAGATAGGTTATTATTTAATGAAAAATCAGGTTTTACAACAATTAGCCCGTGTACTTACTCGTCACCTGACGTACACGACGCTCATATATCAACAACAATACCAAATACTAAGGGAGTTCCCCCACACAAGGTTAGGCAGGCCACTTACCTCGAACCAAGCTCAAATCAATCCGAAACAATGCTCTTTTCATGAATATCCGACTACGAATGGTCCAAATCTAGCCAAAACCAATTACATAACATAAATATAACTATAAAAAACTAATCTAGCGAACAGAATCAAAGTTAAACCAAGAAATTGAAAAATCGCTCAAAAAGCCTCCCTGGGCCCACATCTCGAAATCGGGTAAAAGTTACCAAATGTGAACACCCATTCACTCACGAGTTTACTCATACCAAATTATCAAAATCCGATGTCTAAATCCCACTCAAAACTCAGAAATTCGGTTGGGGAACGTTTCCCCAAATTTCCCAACTTCCTCACTCAAATTCCATAAATAAATGAAGAATACAATAATAGATTAATGAAATATAACAACAATCGAGTTAGGAATCGTTACCAAAAAGCTCTCTATGAAAATCCCTCAAAGAATCACCAATTTCCGAGCTCCCAAGTGCAAAATGAAGAATGAATTTCAAACCCTCGAACTCTCTCTTTTCTTCCCAGCGAACTTGCTTTTGTGAGCCCAGAACCGCACATGCGGCACTGCTTCTGCGTCTAGGACTCCGCACCTGCGAATTCTCATTAAAAATCCAGACTCCACACCTGCGCACTTAGATCTGCATCTGCGGATGCGCTACTCATCCGCTTCTGCGGAACTTGACCTCCTCCCTAAAATCCGCATCTATGATAAGCCTTCCGCAGATGCGTCTCCGCTTCTGCGGTTCACACATCGCTTCTGCGACCCCTGGCCTTCAGACCCCAAAACGCACCTGCGACCTCACCTCGCTTCTACGGGTCCGCACATGCGGACTTCCCATCGCAGGTGCAGAAACACCAGAACCAGCAAAAATAGAATTTCTCCTAAGTAAATTTTTCATCTGTTAAGCACCCGAAACTCACCCGAGGCCCCCGGGACCTCATCCAAACATACCAACCAATCCTAAAACACCATACAAACTTAGTCGAGCCTTCAAACCACATCAAACAATATTAAAAACACGAATAACACACATATTCAAGTCTAATGAACTTTAAAATTTCTAAATTCTACAAATGACCTCAAACATATCAAATCTCGTCGAATGACCTCAAATTTTACATACAAGTCAAAAATGACACCACAAACCTACTCCAACTTGCGAAATCCAATCCGAACCCGATATCAAAATTTCCACTGCCGACCAAAATGGCCAAAATTCTTACTTTCGCCAATTCAAGCATAATTCTACCACGGACCTCCAAATCACATTTCAGACGCGCTTCTAAGTCTAAAATCACCTAACAGAGCTAACAGAACCATCAAAATTCAAATCCGAGGTCATTACACACAAGTTGACGTCCGATCGACTTTTCCAACTTAAGCTTCTAATTAAGAGACTAAGTGTCTCAATTCACTCTGAAAACTAAAACGAACCCTCCCGGCAAGACACAATAGCAGAAGATTGATGCGGGGGAAACGGTTAAATGGGGGATCGGGGCCATACTCTCAAGACGACCGGCTTGGTCGTCACATCCTCCCTCTCTAAAAATAATCGTTCATCCTCGAACGAGTATAGAGACATACCTAAAGCTGTGAAGTGATGAGGAAACGGCTGCGCATATCCTACTCGGTCTCCCAAGTCGCCTCCTCGACAAGCTGACCCCTCTAATAAACCTTTACTGAAGAAATGTTCTTTGACCTTAGCTTTCTGACCCGCCTGTCCAAAATAGCCACTGGCTCCTCGACATAAGATAGATCCTTATCCAATTGGACTGAGCTGAAATCCAATACATGAGCCGGATCACCGTGATACTTCCGGAGCATAGAAATATGGAATACCGGATGAACTCCTGCTTGGCTGGGAGGTAGCGAAACATCATAAGCAACTTCCCCAACACATCGCAATACCTCAAAAGTGTTACACCCCATGTTTTCGTACGTTAAAGTACGCCATAAGTAAATTGATGTAAGCCCGAAAATGAGATGTTACATCTCGCATTTTCGTACGTTAAAGTTTCATCGTAAGTTAATTGACGTAAGCTCGGGAATGAGATTATTTTTGAGATTATAAGTATTACCGTATTTTAAACAAGTTCGTGAAGGTGAGAGGGTAAGCGAATCGACGAAAATGAGTTTCGTCGAAGTTTGACAATTTGGGATAAAATACGGCCCGAGCTATAATACTCGGTATTTATGGACTAGTGTCATACAAAGTACCACATGACCATGATAGTAAGGTGTATAAAGTGTGTTAAAAGTAAGTAGTATTTTAAGTAATTTGAGATAATTCTTAATTATGTGGGTAAGTGGTTAATTATTGGTTAGTAGGAGATTAACAAGTTAATCTAAGAGATTAGTAGATAATTAATAATAATCTTGGATAAGTTAGTGGATAACCAAAGTGGCAGCAACCTTGCTCAAATTAGTGACTCCTACTCATGTAAGAAAGGTGGCACATGTAGAGAAAAGTTTGGCTAAGTCATCAAAAGTGTGGGGCCCACTCTAAAGACTTAAAATCATTCTAATTCATTTTTTGTCTCTAAAAAACATTGAAAAGCTTTGTAAGGAGATAGTTATCCTACAATATGAGATGAGTTAGATTGGTGGGATTCTCAGATATGATTTCATATGAATCCTTTACAAAGTGAGTTAGAATGGTAACGTGATTAGCACAACAAAGGGATTCTCTAAAATGTCAAGTTGAAGATGGTCATATTCACTAAGTGACGGGTGAGCTTAGAAAATTTCATACAAGATCCGATTATGCCTGAGATGCATTTCTAAGAAAGTACGGTATAATCTTTTTCAAGAATATTATGCGGATTTTTTCCTACTTCGATCCGCCGTTATGTGTTTTGTCACAATTGACGTATATTAGAGGGATTATTAAGGGAATCAACTCAGATATGTTAAGGCTATCCCTTCTTTCCTTTTGGCATGATCCATACGATACAAACGAAACGAAGAAATGCACAACTTCCATAAATGACTCTATTCATAGAAGTATTAGAAATGTCTATTGTTGATACCCAATTTTTTTCTCATATTTTTAAATATACATTTATACTTTCAAAATAGCACATATGCATCATCACTTGATTTATATACATATACAAGCATTTTTCATAACTTTCTATAATTTTAAGAGGTTCTAAATCAATTTATTCCTACATTTTATTGTATAAATACTCATTAATTGCATCACAAATTATTTTACAATAAATTTTATCATCTAATTTCACCATTTATACCCATATTTTATTTTAAAATATTTTTAACATATTTGTCACAATCGCATTTGCATTATTTAAAGACCAAATTGCACATTTGCAATAATCCTATATGTACTTATGATTACTTTAATTATGCCAAAATAATCCTTTTATACATTTTATAGTATTAAATAACTATTTTTACTTATTTTATGCATAAATGATATTTTTATTACTTATTTATCATTTTTTACAAATTATTTATTAATTAAATCTTGGGTACTTAAATAATAGCCTTTTCTAACCAACTTTGGATCACATTAGTGGCCCAAAACATAGCCCAGCCCGCCATAGCCCAAACCAAATGACCCAATAACCCAACCGGTGACCCAATCCTATACCCGACCCAACATCCCTTTTAATCCTGACCGTTGATCTTTCAAGATCAACGACCCACGTTCACCCTCCCTTTTTTAATTAACTAATCTTAACCCTAATCACTCATTCCCGAAACCCCGCCGCCCCTGAATGCTCTCTTCTTCTCCTCTTCTGAAACCCTAGCACCGTAACCCTACTTCCCCTTCGATTCCAGCTCAGAGATGGAATCCATCGACGATTTCCTTACCTTATTATCCCCCTCCTATTACTGGTTATCCGATTATGGTATTACATAATCACTTGCCTAACATGGCAATCAGGTCTCTCTTGCTTTGAACCAAATCTGGTTCGAACCTTCACTTCTTTTCATCTGTGTTCATTTTCGTCTCTTTATGGTATGAATCTCTGAGATTTTCTCGATTCTTTACTTACCCTAAAGCTAGGGTTCAGACCTTTTCAGATCTGTTATAGTTTTCTATTTTTGTTAAATATTTTTCTTTTATGTTTCCGAATATCTATCAATGTGCATCTCTATTATGATTTTACGTTGATATTTCTGACTACGTTTTTACCCTAAAAATTAGGGTTTTTGATTCTTAAAAATCGAACCAAATCTGGTTCAATCTTTAAATGTTGCTGTTTATCCGTCTATGTGCATATTTATTATAGCTTTTCCTTTGAGTATTTCTGACTAATTTTACTTACCCTAAAAATTAAGGTTTCGATTCATTATTTTATTTTATTTTCTTCAATGATTCTGTCTATTTTATGACTCTTGCCGTTAATTGTTGACCAATTTCACTTACCCTAAACTTAGGAGTCTTTGATTCTCCAATTTTGTTTGATTCCTTAATTACTGTGTTAAAATCTTCGACTATATGTTTTACGCGTCTATGTACTGGTTACTCCTGGCTTACCTTAAATAAGGTTCTGAGTTTTCTTTCCTTAATTAACTATTAGATGCTTTCCTTGATTGATTATTACCATGTTTGTGTGCTCTAGTCTAGTGCTATAAAAACCCCTCTCCCCTTCCCCTTTGGACAGGCTTAGAACTCGAATCTTCTCACTATTAACTATATACTGTTATTCTATTATGCTCTGATTCCTGGCCGGCTGGAAGCCAAGGCCAGAAATCCTACATTGTTGCTTCTGTTCTACCTTGTTAAGTTTCTTTCTGTTCCATCAACTAGTAAAGTGCTGAACCTTCTTTCTACTTTATTACCCGTTCAATAATGTTACTGTTGTTTGATTAGTTGCTTTCTATATTCTAGACATGTTTAACTCGGTAGATTAATTGATAAAATCTGCTTAATTATGTGTAACTTAAAACTGTCATTTAGTATTAAGTAGGTTTTGACACTAGTTCACCATGTAGACTCATTAGTTTAAATCTGTTATCATGTTATTTTCTGTGCTCATCATGTTATAACCTCTTCACTAATGCTTACTGATCACTAATGTGCTTCTTGACTCATTAATTGATCAATGAACTTCTTTTCTATGTTTTGTCCTAATTTGAATTCTGTATTGTCTTTTGTGAAGCATTCTCATGGACTGGTCCTTATCAGTTTATGACTTTGTTAATTTTCAAACTTGTTAGTTTCAAGTCTGCTTCGTTTCAAAGTGTTTGTGCTATGTGTGATTCTCTCCCTAAGTATACTTCTCAATCCTATCCTGCACTCTTCTGAATCCTAATTATTTGCTGGCTGAAAGCCAAAGTAATCCAACTACTGTCCCTTGGCCTTCCTGGTGTGACCACTGCTCAGGGTTCATATGAGACTCTCGTGAACTATGACACACCATGATTTGGTCCATATCTTTCCTTGAATTTGTTCTGATTATTCCTCTTTAGTGTGATCACTGCCCGGGGTTCGTGAAGCCCTTGGGAACTCTGACACACTAGTGAATTGGGCTTGGTATGCTTATCCTTGAAATAGAGGTGAGTCACACACTGTTGGGCTCTATGAACACTGGCTTTTGGAGATATTGTGGATTGAAGGGCCTGGCCTATCCAGAAGTATTTGGGCATGCTGCAGGCTTCTTATAGTCTATATACTCTATAGTTTATTCATTCGATTCTGGTCTGTAATAAATATTTGTAAATATAATTGGGGGCAATAATAAAATTGGGAAATGGGCTTATTTGATATTCTGTATGAAAATGGTGGATAACATGCCTATAGGTCTTTCTGCTATTATATGTTAGATAGTATGTCTACAGTTGCTCACTATTATTGTTAGATAACCTGCCTATAGGTTTTACTTTACGCCAAGAAATATTTTGCTAATTGCATGCTGAAAACTTCTCTAAATGTTTATGTTTGCCATCGCATGTTAGATAACCTGCCTATAGGGATTTATGTCGTCTCAAATAGGTTATATGAATATTCTATCTACTTTGCTTCGCATGATTAGATACCATGCCTATAGGGAATACAATAACCAAGTTCAACTTACAACATATTCAAATCTTCCTCCTTAGAAATCATGTCTATAGGTTTTAATTAATTATCACACTCGCTTAGTTAATATGCATATCTCTAGGAGTTAATAAGCAGTTTCAATCACCAAAAGTAGAATTCATGCCGATAGGGACCATTACCATTTGTGCCAAATATTAAAACTGGAACTTCACATAATGTCTTGCTAAATGCCACTAGAAAGCATGCCTATAGGAACAATTAGGTAATTCTGAATATTTTTTGTGTTATCACTATCAACTGTTGAATAAGTCACTTAGATAACATGCCTATAGGTTTAAACGCTTCTAATTGAATCAGTAAGGAATAACATAGTCACCTAGAACCTACTTTTATAAACTGCAGTATGTTCAAATCCAGAATCACGTAGAAATCATGTCTATAAGACCTAACAACCTTAACTGTTAAAATTGTCAATACGCCAATCTGTTTGCGTGCATTTGCTGCCTAATGTGTGGAGGCTATATTGAACCCTTATCTGCTTTTTTATGAAGAGTCCAACTTGTTTTGTATGTCGCCTAGTTTTACAATTTTGAGCAACCTAAGTTGAGTCTAGAACCATCCAAAATAGAGGTCCTAATACCTCCAGGACCATAGGTAAGGGACGGGTAGTGCACGCATATGATACGGGTTAGAATTGATTAGAGCGCTTTAGGTAAATAACTTAAAGATAGTAATCGGGTAGCAAGAGATGATAGTCTGTGCCCGCTGAATAATATGAGTAACACCCAGTCTTGGGGGAGTTACGAAGTATTATTTATGTTGCACGGGGTGATCCTTTAGGCTAAAAAACTTAGGACCCGCATCCCTATTAAATAATTCCCTCGCTTCTTTATTAGACTAATTCACATAACTTAAGTTCGGCCGGGACCCACCGTTGTGAACCTCGAGGAGTGCCTAACACCTTCACCTCGAGGTAATTTGAGCCCTTACTCGATCTATGGTGACACAACTAGTAAACCTGAGTCATTTGCAATAGGTGCCCTAATGCACCTTAATCCGTTAGGTGGCGACTCTCTCAATAACCAATTCCTTCCCTTCTTAAAAGGAGTTGTCAATGTCGAAACCCGATTTCACGAGAAAAAGGGGGCGCGACAGCATGACGACTCTGCTGGGGATTTCTTTAGGCTCTTACCATAACGAACTTTGTCTATGTGAATTAGTCTCTCTCGATAAGCGTGTCTTTAGTATTTTGCTGATGCTTGAACATCCCACTCCCATTTACCCTCTTTATTGCAACATACACATCCCCTCCCTATTCTCCTTTTATATGCAATTATTCGCTTAATCTTGTGCGAATCCTATCCGCTTGTTTCAATATTTATGTCTTTCTCAATCCCTACCCCCTTTTTGTCGCTTTTTATAATTTTTCATTATACAAACTAACTCTTTCCTTGTTTTTCTTTCTTTTTCGTCTTTTCGTTTATTAAATACTACATTTATTGCTTTATCTTGCAAAATTCTTGACAACATGTTATTTTTTTGCATAAATACATGCTCTGCATCATATTCCACTCGTGCGTAACTAATATCTTAGCGGCACTCAATGAGTGTCCGCTCCCTTCCTATATCACCCTTTTTAAATTTGGAAAGGCTTATTTGCGGTAAAACTAGTCGATCACCGGTTTAATTGACGGTTCCGTGCATTTCCCTCTCAATTACTGTACATGCATCATGGTCAAACCTAGCATGGGTTAGTATGTTGTCCACATAATAAACCTCTAAGGAAAACCTTGTCCAAAGCCCATCGGGATTTCCATAATTCCAGCGGGCACGATCACGATATGTGCATTATATGGAGGAAACATACCGATATGCTAATAATTAATGTTTAAGTAGTCACGCCCGGAGGGGGAAAGGGCTAACTTTTTTTATTTTTTCCGAAATGAGGCACGAAGTCCTCAGATTCAACATGGTCCGAAATATACCACCTTTATTGCTACATTGGTGGGAAAATCTTTTGCCAAGCGATAAAAACCATGTGAAGAGGGTTCTAGGAAATTTACCCTCCTTGCTAGACATCCAGCCAAACAACATACTGATCGAGGCTGGTACCATGTTCTGGGACGGAGAAAGGGTCGTCTTTCATTTTGGCAAAGTAGAAATGACTCCCCTTCTGGAAGACATAGGAGGTTTCATTGGGTTACCCTGGGATAGTCATGGTCTGCTGGTACCGAAAAATTGCACTCCTAGGGGCTTTCTAAAAATGATGGGTCTTAGAGAGAATGACGATTTAGTCTGCCTGAAAAAGTCCTACATACCTTTCGACTTCCTTTACGAACGATATGGGCACAACACATCCTACCATATTTTTCACGATGAATTCACCATCACTTCCCTGAGATGGACTCATCGTCGGGTTTTTGTGTTCATCGTCTGTTTTCTGGGTATGATAGTGTTTCCAATCCAAGGAGACAAGATTCACACTCGATTGGCTATGGTAACCAAGACTTTAATGGAAGGGATTGAGGGACAGACTTGCACTATTGTCCCAGTGATCGTAGAAGAGATATACTGAGCCTTGGACGGTTGCAAGAAGGGGTTCAGACATTTGGAAGGTTGCAATCAGTTGCTACTGATATGGTTGTTGGATCATTTTCAAAGAGGACAGTACCGCCAGAAATTTCCATGAACACCATGGAATGACCACATAGCTTTCCATCATCCGAAAAGAATGACTTTCATCCCAGACAAGTTTGCACAACCGGAAAATGCTATAGACTGGGTACAACTTTTCAGCAATCCGACTGAGGACAAGGTCCATTGGATTTTCGAGTGGTTCCCTACTAGCGAATTCATCATCAGCTCCAGGGATGTTCCACATTTGGTGCTGATTGGGTTGAGGGGAATATATCCCTATGTTCCTATCAGAGTCATGAGACAAGCTGGGAGAAAAAAAGTCGCACCGCGAGTCTCCAAGATAAGTCATTATAAAGCAGATTTTCAAGATGATGCCATTCCATACAAATGTGAGGCCCAACACATGTGGCATTTGAAGATTATTGTGGAAAAAGATACCATTGAGCCATATCGGTACCGTGCCGGTCATGCGTACTTCTACCTATCATGGTTGGATGATGACATAACAGGAATAGTCGAGCCAGGGATCGATCGAGGAAACAGGGTCATAGATGAAGCTGCCAAAGCACATGTGAAATACAAGAGGTTGCGCAAGAGAATCCTTGAGTCCGAGGCCAGATATTTGGAACAACACAAGGTAGACATGGAATCAATTCTTGAGTGGAGGAAAATTGCTACAAAGTCAACGGAAAGGTTGGAATATTTAGAGCAGGGTCTGATGGAACTGGAAGGGAAGATGAGGAAAAGGGTCGTAGACTGTCAGAATGCAGAGGGCAACGAAGGAGGACGCCTAACAAGGGTGTATCTGCTGCTGGACATGCGCGACCTGGGGAACCTGATTGATGGGGCCAAAAAGGCCAAGCTTGGAGAGGGTCCTTACGGGACCAAGTAGAATTATTGTTTACTGGCTTTACTAGAGTTGTTTTAGAATTTGATTGTAATAAGGCAAATGCCATTAGTAACTCCTTTATTTATTGTTGTTTAAGAGGTTTGACTTATTTGTTACATTAATGAAATGAGGCAATTGTCGACATTAAGTTTCTTAAAATCTATATGTCGCTAGTCCTACCTCGGGCACAACGAGGTCCCCAAATTAGGATGCAAATTTATAATTCGGCAATATATGTTTAAATACTGCAAATACCTCTTTAAAATCCCCTACTGACTTGTTTAACTTTTTTCTTTTCTTTGTTTTGATTATTCCCATCCCCTAAGGTTGGTTCGCACATACTGGCATCATCAGCATATCATACCAGATCCAGAGGCCCTCCACCTCTTACTCCTCAAAGTTATTCTAAAAGTAAGTGAAAGGCTAAGATTGATGATATGAGTGGTATCAGGAAAGATAAGGCGGCCCATGTGGAGAATGCTGAAACTTTAGACGGTCGGAGTACTCCGACACAAAATGATTTGGTTCTACGATTGGAGCTGAAAATACTAGAATTACAGGGGGAACTTGAGCAGGTCCACAACTTGGCAAACCTCTCCCTCACCTTAAACGTCCCAGATATTAACCAGCAAAACACCCATAACCCAACACCTCCTCACACACCAAACCAATGACAACAAAATCCTCATGCACCTCATCAATACGCAACACCTCCCCAAAATCCTAACCCTCCACCAGTACCAACCCCTCCTCAACAACAACATCTTCTGACTCAGTACCCGCAAACCACTAAATAACCCCATATATGTAGAAACCTTACCTCACCCCACTCAACAAACCTCATACACACCAGAATCGGCCGAGAAAGACCTGCTCATCAAGAATATGGTAGAGGAACTAAAGAAGCTCAGAAGCCGAGTCTAGGGTGTCGAAGGAGGTAAAGTTATTGAGGGCCTGAATTATGAAGATCTGTGTATTCAGCCAGACATAGACGAAGGGTTACAGACCTCCTAAGTTCGGGATGTTTGACGGAATGGGCGACCCGAAGGCGCATCTAAGAACATACTGTGACAAGCTCGTCGGAGTTGGGAAAGATGGGAGGATTCACATGAAGCTGTTCATGAGAAGTCTAACTGGAGACGCCCTATCTTGTTACATCAGTCAGAATCCCAAGAAGTGGGTTAGTTGGGTAAGCATGGCATCAGACTTCATGGATCGATTTAGGTTTAATACAGAGAATGCACCGGACGTCTGCTACATACAAAACCTCAAGAAGAAACCAACAGATACTTTCTGGGAGTATGCTACTCGGTGGATGTGAGAAGATGCAAAAGTAAGGTCGGCATTAGAAGAAGAGCAGATTAATAAATTCTTCGTCTGTGCCCAGGATCCACAATACTATGAAAGGCTAATGGCCATCAAAAATCACAAATTCTCCGACATCATCAAACTCGGGGAAAGGATTGAAGAAGGGATCAAAAGCGGGATGATGACCAATTTTGAGGCATTGCAGGTTACAAATAAAGCATTGCAGTCAGGGGGTATATCAAAGAAGAAAGAAGTAGGGGCTGTGATGGTAGCCCAAGGTCCAAAATCTCCACTCACATACCAATCTCCTCCACCCACATATCAACCTTCACCTCCAGGTATCCGCAACCCGCCACTGCCTACCACACTTATAAGACCCAGCCATCATATTATCACTCACCACCAGCCCGCCAAAATTATCAAAAACCCAGATCTAACTTTGACCGAAGCCCACCCAGACAATACACCCCTATTGTTGAACCCATCGACCAATTATACAGAAGATTAGAAGCTGCTGGATATGTTACCCTTATTCCCGCTGTTGCCATGGAAAATTACTCTCAATGGGTCAACCCATACAAAACATGTGCATACCATTCCGGCATGAAAGGACATACCATCGATGAATATCGCACTTTGAAAGACAAAATCTAGACATTGATTGATACCGAGGTCATACAAGCAAAGGAGGCCGCACCCAATGTCCGCAACAACCAACTTCCAGATCATAGGGGCAAAGGAGTAAATATGATAGAGACTGACGAAGAATGGGACTCGGAAGGGTCAATTGGACTTATTTGAGAATGGGATGATCCTAATAAACCCGCAGTCACCCTCACTCCTATTGTGGTACAGATATATCCACCAGTCAAAGTTGAGGTAGCCGCACCAACTCCATTTGAAATTGAAGTAACAACGCCCGCAGCTGCACCTGCTCCATTTGAAGTAAAAGTAACCACACCCTTCACTTTGGCGGTGGCATCCACACCGCTCTTTAAGTCCAATGCCGTACCCTGGGATTATGTTGCAGAAGCCAGGAGGAAAGGAAAAACAAACATGGAAGAATTTGGTGCGGCACAAGGGATGACCAAGACCGGTAGAATTTATACACCCGTGAATTTGGGAGGAACGAGTAAGAAAGCTGCTGTCAAACAACCCATCATTGAAACTGGTCCGGACGGTCTTTGGAGGAAGGTGCAAGCAAGGGAATATTTTGTGGTGGACCATCTGAACAAAACTCCTGCTCAGATATCCATCATATCATTACTGCAGAATTCCGAGGCACATAGGACCGCTTTGATGAAGTTATTGAATGAAGCTTACATGCCTAATAATATCACCAGTGGGGAGATGGACAACATGGTTGGGCAAGTACTGGAGATCCACAAGATCACCTTTCATGAAGACGAATTGCCACCAGAGGGATTAAGCCACAACAGGGTGATGCACATCACGGTACAATGCTAGGATAAATTTATTTCCTGGGTCTGGATAGACGGAGGGTCCAGCCTCAACATCTGTCCGCTGATAACTCTGAAAAGGCTGGGTAAATTTTTTCATGAAATACGAGCAGGGAGTATGAACGTGAAGGCGTTCGATGGGTCTCAAAGGGACACAATTGGGGAAACCAATCTATGCTTGCAGATGGGTCCGACCTGGTTCGATGTTGAATTTCAAGTGCTAGACATATCCGCCTCATACAATCTGTTGTTGGGACGACCTTGGATACATGCTGCCGGGGCCGTGGCATCTAGTTTACACCAGGATGTGAAATTCGAATGGAATCATCAGGAATTGATCATTCATGGTGACGAGACTAATCCCATTTACACCAACCAAACCGTCCCGGTCGTGGATAATAGAAGGAAGTTGGGTGGGGAGACTTATCACCGCATCGAGCACATCAACGCAATAGAGAAATACAAGTGGTAGAGCAGCAAAATAGAAAGCATACTAGCATGGTCAGGGTATGAACCCAACAAAGGGCTCGAGAAGAAACTCCAAGGCATTACCAAGATGATAAAGCTAAAGCGTCACGGTACAACCTTTGGGCTTGGATATCAGTATACCTGGAAAGAATATGATGATTGGCCGCTGCCGTGGCGTGTTCCTTATTACCCTCTTGAGCATCCTCTGCCGCATTTGAGCCAATCCTTTCATCAGGCTGACACAATATGGAGATCTGAAGAAGAGGAAACGTTAACTGGTCTAAGGAGCCTATTCTTGGAAGACAAAGACATGGACTGCAATGTGATAGCTGAGGAGGAGGAGGAAGAAGGCCTTGTCATCCAAATAGTGGAAAAGGGAGCAGTTCTTAGGAATTGGACCGCCACACCATTTTGGGCCAGACGGGTCCTGGGGTAGCATGGCTGCTAGTGTTATTTGAAAACAATTCTTTTGAGCATTTTGTTTTTAAAACATCTTTCTTTCCTTTCAGTATTTTGTTTTGGAAAACATTGTTTGAAGTAATTTAAGCATTACTTTGTTTAACGTTTAAGAATTATCAATAGTTTGATGTTTTATTATCATTATCTTTCATATCCTTTTTCTACAGCATTACCATTTCTTACCTTGATGAACCAACGACTGTGATATGTAATGAGACAACGCAACATAAGGATAGTGAATCAGAATAGATAGAAGAAGAATATTTGATACCCGAAGAAATCGTCATAGAAGTTGAGAACTTTGAATAAACCTAACTCCAACCCTGACGATACTGAGATAGTCAACTTGGGAGATTCTGAAACCGTCAAAGAAACTCGCATAAGCATTCACTTGTCACCGTCAGAAAAGGAAGAATACACTCGTTTCCTGAGAGAATACACGGACATTTTTGTATGGTCATACGACGATATGACAGGTTTGAGCACATCTATAGTGGCTAACAAGCTAGCTACTAATCTAATGTGTCCGCCAGTAAAGCAGAAACTCAAAAAGTTCAAACCAGACATGAGCCTGAAAATCAAGGAAGAAGTCACCAAGCAAATCAAAGCCAAAGTGCTCAGGGTAGTTGAATATCCAACTTGGTTAGCCAACATTGTGTCGGTTCCAAAGAAAGACGGGAAGGTCAGGGTATGTGTCGACTATTGGGATTTGAACAGAGAAAGTCCCAAAGATGATTTTTCACTACCGAATATACACATACTAATTGACAATTGCGCCAAGCACGAGCTCCAGTCCTTCATCGATTTCTTTACGGGTTATCATCAAATTTGGATGGATGAAGAAGACGCAGAAAAGACAGCCTTGATTACACCATGGTGAGTATATTGCTATAAAATGTTGCCATTCGGTCTGTAGAATGTTGTGGCCACCAACATGAGGGCCATGACAACCATTTTCCATGACATGATACAAAAATAGATAGAAGTATATGTAGACGACATTATCATCAAATCAAAGAAGTCCACAAATCACATAGCAGATTTGAGAAAGTTCTTTGACCGGCTGTGGAAGCACAATCTAAAGCTGAACCCCGCAAAATGTTCCTTTGGAGTTCCTACTGGAAAATTGTTAGGGTTCATTGTCAGCACCGAGGAATTGAGTTAGACCCGTCAACGGTCAAAGCTATCCAGGAGTTACCACCACTGAAGAACAAGAAGGACGTGATGAGTTTCTTAGGACGTTTCAACTATATCAGCCGCTTCATAGCACAATCAACTGTGATATGTGAGCCGATTTTCAAAATGCTGAAGAAAGATGCCGCAAGAAGCTGTACAGAAGACTGTCAGAAGGCTTTTGACAATATCAAGGAATACCTGTCCACATCACCAAACCTAGTCCTTCCAGAACATGGTAGACCACTACTACTCTACCTTTCCGTATTATATGGGACTTTCGGTTGTGTCGTGGGACAACATGACGAGACATGGAGAAAGGAACATGCTATATATTATCTGAGCAAGAAGTTCACACCTTACGAAGCGTGGTACTCCGTAGGGGAACGCACTTGCTGTGCTTTGACATGGATATCCCAGAAACTGAGGCACTACTTTTGTGCATATACCACATATCTCATATCGAGGATGGATCCTCTGAAGTACATCTTTCAGAAGCCTATGCTTACCAGAAAGCTGGCCAAGTGGAAAATATTGTTGAGTGAGTTTGATATCATCTATGTAACTCTGAATGCAGTCAAAGGACAAGCATTAGCAGATCATTTTTCAAATAATCCTGTAGGAGGAGAATACGAACCACTGAAAACGTATTTTCCTGACGAAGAAGTGTCATTCATAGTAGAAGATATTGCTGAAGCCTACGAGGGTTGGAGAATGTTTTTCGACGGAGCTGCAAATTTCAAAGGAGTCGGTATCAGAGCCGTTTTGGTGTCAGAAATTGGTCAACACTACCCGATGTCTACAAAACTCAGGTTTCCATGCACCAACAATATGGCGGAGTATGAGGCCTACATATTAGGGCTCAATTTGGTTGTCGACATGAATATTAAGGAATTACTGGTGATTGGCGATTCAGACCTGCTGGTGCACTAGGTACAAGGAGAGTGGGCTACAAAGAATACCAAGATACTACCATATCTGCATCAAGTACAAGAAATGATGAAGAGGTTCACAAAGATAGAGTTCCGATATGTCCCCAGAATCCAGAATGAATTTGCAGATGCACTGGCCACTTTGTCCTCCATGATACAACACCCGAACAAGAATTTCATCAATCCTATTCCGGTGAAAATTCATAATCGACCAGCTTACTGTGCTCATGTTGAGGAGGAAATAGATGGGAACCCATGGTTCCACGATATCAGAGAATATTTGGCAAAAAGAGAATATCCAGAGCATGCAAAACACACTGAGAAACGCACACTTCGGAGGTTGTCCGACTAGGTTTTCTAAAGCGGAGGAATTCTGTACAGAAAAACTCCTGATCTAGGGCTATTACGGTGTGTTGACACCAAAGAAGCCTCAAAATTACTAGAATAAATACATGCCGCAACTTGTGACCCACATATGAATGGTTTCATCCTAGGCAAGAAGGTACTCAGAGACGGATACTTTTGGATGACTATTGAAACAAACTGCATCCAGTATGTCCAGAAATGTCACCAGTTCCAGATACACGCAGATATGATACGGGTGCCACCAAACGAACTCAATGCAACAAGTGCAGCTTGAACCTTTTGCTGCCTGGGGAATGGATGTCACCGGTCAAATCAAACCCACCGCTTCGAATGGGCACATGTTCATTTTAGTGGCCATCAATTATTTCACAAAATGGGTTGAAGCTGCATCCTACAAAGCTGTAACCAAGAAAGTCATCGCCGATTTCGTAAAGGATCGTATTGTCTGTCGATTCGGGGTTCTAGAATCTATCATCACTGACAATGCTGACAATCTAAACAATGATTTGATGAAAGCAATGTGTGAAACCTTCAAAATCAAGCACAAGAATTCCACAACATACATAACCTCAAATGAATGGAGTCGTGGAGGCCGCCAACAAGAACATCAAGAAGATACTAAGGAAGATGGTAGAGAATAAAAAACAATGGCACGAGAAATTGCAATTCTCCTCATTGGTATACCTCACTACAGTCCGCCTCTCAACCGAGGCAACTCCTTACCTGTTGGTCTATGGTACCGAAGCCGTCATCCCCGCCGAGGTAGAAATTCCTTCTTTAAGGATCATACAAAAAGTTGAACCCAGTGATGCAGAATGGATAAGGAGACGCTATGAGAAATTAGCTCTCATTGATGGGAAAAGAATGAATGCAGTGTGTCATGGCCAGCTTTATCAGAATAGAATGTCCGAGCTTTCAACAAAAGGGTCAAACCAAGACAGTTCACACCGGGGCGACTGGTGTTGAAACAGATCTTTCCACATCAAGATGAAGCCCCAAAAGTCAAGGCCCTAATATGGTTCACATGTTACTAAAAGGAGAAGCACTCATACTCACAGAAATGGATGGAGAAATTTGGCCAAAGCCTATCAATTCAGACGCAGCCAAAAGATACTATGTGTAAACTATTTTCATTTCTTCATATGATGTAACTGAACTACGCTTGACCTGATTCCCGTTTGAGAGGGGATAAGTAGGCAACCCTGTAGGTTCGGTCACAATTCAATACAATTTCCATTTTCCCCCATAATCAGAAACTGGGGTAGAATTTTGAGGAGGACCCTCAAAATTCCGAAGCAAGCCAACGACACTGTAAGCGGTAGAGCCAGAAGTTTGTCTAGATAACTGGAATAGAATTTTGAGGAGGACCCTCAAAATTATATGTCAAGAAGGTCGCAATGTCTTTAATAATGTCACAGCCACTAGTTCATCTAGTCAATTTCTAAATAACATATTCCTACGTTTTGAATAACTATGCACACATATTTTTGAACAACTTTATTTTTTATCCAAATGCTACCCATGGTGACTTGGACAGGAATCTAGTGCGGAGCGGAGCAAAGCAAGCAGACAAAGGCATGAACCAACCTCCCCCTCAAAACTCACGATTTTTATTTGGATGCAGGAACAAGGAATAACCTTAAGTATCTTCATAACGACAAATCCGCAAGACGCAAATATATATGTCCAGGTAAGAAATACTTTGCCCTTACGTACTACTCGTCCATTTGCATGAGGCTAAGCCCTACATCTTATCTACATAAGGCTAAGCATTTCATTCTGTCTGCATGAGGCTAAGCCCTGCCTCCTTATATGCATAAGGCTAAGCATTGCCTTCCATTTGCATGAGACTAAGCACTGTCTCGAATCTTGCATGAGGCTAAGCCCTGCCTCCTTAATTGCATAAGTCTAAGCATTGCCTTCCATTTTCATGAGACTAATCACGGTCTCGAATCTTGCATAAGGCTAAGCCCTGCCTCTTCAATTGCATAAGGCTAAGCATTGCATTCCATTTTCATGAGACTAAGCACTGTCTCGAATCCTGCATGAGTCTAAGCCCTCCCTCCTCAATTTCATAAGGCTAAGCCCTGCCTTCCCTGCATGAGACTAACCACTGTCTCGAATCTTGCATGAGACTAAGCCCTGCCTATTTATTTGCATAAGGTTAAGCGTTGCCTTCTCCCTGCATGAGACTAAACACTGTCTCAAATCCTGCATGAGGCTAAGACCTGCCTCCTCATTTGCATAAGGCTAAGCTCTGCCTTCCCAGCACGAGACTAAGCATTGTCTCTCTTTGCATAACCACAAATGTTGCTCTATCCTAAACCCTGCATTATTCTCTTTTTTCGGGGCTAAGCTCTGCCCCTGACTCTACACAAGACTAAGCTCTGTCTTGTTTATCTCCGGCATCATGTCTCTGCATCTCATGGGCTGATATATAGCAGTTTGTCCAAAGGCGTCATAGTCCAAAGGCATCATCCTCATAGCCGGAAGACACCATGCCATGGCATGAGGATCTCTTAATCTTGCACATCGTTATTCAAAGTCATCATGGTTCGTAGGCACCATCTTCATAGCCCAAGAACACCATTTCATAGCCTGCGAATTCTCTACCGCACAATTCATGGCCCGGGACGTCATGGTCTAAGGACATTGAAAGTACAAGAGGGGGGGGGGGTTAATTGTAGCCTTTTTAAATTTCTAGTCGACTACTCTTAAGATATAGTCGACTTATGCGGAGACAGCCTGCACAAAACAATTAGTCCTTTCGATTTAAACAAGTGTTAATCACAATAAACAGTAAAGGAACAAAATATAAAATGAGAGAGATAAAGTAAATGACACCAGGAATTTTTATACTAGTTCACAACTAATGTTGTATCCTAATCCAGTCCTCTTGGATTGCAAGAGTGTTGTCTTTTAGAGCTCTTTGTAAATTGAGTTAAGTACAACCTTTTTATTATTCAGCGATCACCACCGACGTTGACAGGGTTGGTTTTCACTCGCTCACCAACAAAGAACAAGAGTTGGTTTTCACTCGCTCACCAACAACAACCCTTTGGATTTCACTCGCTCACCAAAGAAACGAATAATGACACAACCTCTCGGACACACTGCCTCTCCAATATTTTTCTGTCTCTCTTCTCTCTTTTGTGTACACAGTAAATCTACTAAAGTGAATTACAATGCTTGTTAAGAGTATAATAAAGAACTTGTAGTTGGATAGACAATTGTATAGAAATATGCGTGTCTTCTTCTTTCCCAGTCTCTCATTTTTATAGTCTTCAATAGCTTCTGGCCGTTGGTCTTAATATTGCTGATCCCTTGATTCCGATAATATTCAATCAGAATATTTGATCCTTTGATTGAGTAGATACCAACGTGACTTCCTTGCTCAATTCCATTTGCACCTTCATACTAATTGAAATCCTTCCACCAATCACTGATTTATTTGGATTTATTCCTTATGTCTTGTACCCATAGATTGATGATGTGTTTTGCTAATGAACTCAAATATATTCCCAATTTGCTGATATTCTAGATTCCATGCCTTAAGCTCCTTTGATTTCTTTCCTTGTAAAGTAGACAATATCATTGTATATCCATATAATGAGAGCTTTCCATTTGAAGTGTTGTAAACCATGCACCAGTATATAGAATGTTTCTTCCTTGAAAGAGCTTGGTGATTCTCTGCCTTCTACGTGATATATTATTGTCATAATTATTCTTCCACTTGAACACTTTTTCCATATGTACAAGTATTGGCTCTTATTTAGATAACCCAAGAGAATTTCAAGATCCTCTTCCTTTGACTTTGGATCTTGAGTATTGTCTTCAATATAAAGATCCCAATAACAATTTATTATGTAACGACCCGACCAGTCATTTTGCGTTCTAGGACCCTGTGCCCATAAATGAGACTTCCCGTAGTTTCTTTTACCGATTTATGACTTGTGGGGACGGGTGGTTCGGGATTTGGAGGCGTTTGGAGTGGTATAGAAACACTTGGTTCCTTAAGGTTGGCCTTAAAGGCCAAGTTTGACTTCGGTCAACATTTTTAGTAAACAACCTCGGAATCGAGATTCGAAGGTTCCGGTAGGTTCGTATGATGATTTCGGACTTGGGCGTATGTTCGGAACGGGTTTTGGATGACCCGGGAGCATTTCGGCGCCAAATAGTGAAATAAGAGTTTCCTTAAGTTCAAATTGAGGTTTGGAACATGTTTTGTGTTATCGAGGTCCAAATAGAATTCCGAGACTGGGAATAGTTCCGTTATGTCATTTATGACTTGCTCGCAAAATTTGGTGTCATTTCGAGTAGTATAGGTAGGTTCGACGCATTGATAGTAAATTCTAGAACTTGAAGTTTTTAAGTTTGATCTAATAGGTTTTGGGGTGTGATTTTTAGATTTAGCGTTGTTTCGGACGTTCCGAAGGCTCAAGCGAGTCCGTATTATGATTTAGGACTTGTTGGTATAATTGGACAGGGTCTCGGGTGGGCCCAGATGCCGTTCGGGCATCGAGCGAGGTAAAAAACCAGCAATAAATGACTGCTGGTGCACCAGATCTGGTGCGACCGCACCTACGGACGCCTAGCCGCAGGTGTGAGACCACTTCTACGGTCCCAACCTCGCAGGTGCAACCACAGGTGGTGTTGCCCGTTTTCGCAGGTGCAGATCCTTTTCCGCAGAAGCAGAGCCGCAGGTGCAGACTCCACTCCGCAGGTGCGAAACCAGGCTCCCCTCCCCTCCTCCGCAGATGCGAGACCGCAGAGCCGCAGGTGCGAAAGACCTGTAGGCAGTGAGGTTGTTTAAAATACGGGAATTAACCATTTTTGAACACTTTCTTCATCCTTGGGCGATTTTTAGAGCATTCAAAAGAGACAACCGACCTAGCTACTGTAAGGTAAGTAATTACTACCCTAAATTTAGTTAAATACTTGAATTCTTAGGTAGATTAACACATTAATTAGTATAAATCATGGGTTAGAGTAAAAACCTAGGTTTTTATGAAAGTGAGAGAATTACCAAAGTATTTGTTATGAAATCATACAAAAACCATATAATGTTGATCCTTAGGCTATGGGTGAGTGTTTCCTTCGAAAATTTCCGGAATCCGAGCATGTGGGCCAGGGGTGTATTTTGGGATCTTTCAATTTAGGTTGAAATAATCTCTTAAATAGAGGAATTTCATACTTTTGAGTATAGATTGATTTATTTATAAGATATTTGGCTAGTTTCGAGTCCTTGGGCGACGAATTTGGAGTTTCGGGCGCATTCTTGACCTGGAAAGTAGACTTGACACGAGGTAAGTCTCCTTTCTAACCTTGTAAGGGGGAATTGCCCCTTTAGGTGAAATAAATGATTATGTGATATTAAGTGCAGGGACTATGTACGTACGATATGACGAGAGTCCGTGCGTAGGGACTATTCTGCTATGTCGGGGTAGTTAGGTTCACACCATGCTTTGTGAATTTCATAATCTACTATATGCCTTGTAATTCCTTCGTATGCAAATATGTTTCATGAAGTTCTCTTAATAGGTGTTTTTCGGATGAATCATTATTATTTTTTGAAAAAGAATTTAAAGAAAAATGTTATGTTTATGTGTGACCGCTTCGCAGTATATATATTCCGCGAGCAGAGTGGTTGTTTACACTACTCTCATGGGAGCGGGCCGTACGCCACGACAGGTTAATAGATGCATCTATGGTTCGCACTGTTCGACTCTCCGACAGTGCACATTTACTATTATGTTGTCCCAAACCGTACCTTCTGATATATTGTGCGTATGCCGCTTGTTTGATATTATCAATGACTTAAATTGTTAAATGACTTGGAATGATAGATTTGAAATTGTATGTTAGAGTATCGACTCGAAGTAGGTTTCGTAACATGCTAGATATTTACTGTTCTATCATCCATGTGTACTTGTTACTCTCTTTAAGTTATACACATAATTATACTGTTTGGACCCTAGTAAGTGTCAAGTCTACCTCTCGTCACTACTTCTTCGAGATTAGACTGGATACTTATTGGGTACATATTATTTTATGTACTCATGCTACACTCTGTATTTAATTGTACAGATTCTGAGGCAGGTGCATCTGGGTATCAGTCCGAAGTTCGTTCCTAATTTTTACCTGGTCGAGGCTTCTCGGTGAGCTGCTTTCCCTGACAACTTCCAGCACCACCTTGGAGTTTTTTTTTATTTTTTATATCTGTCTATATTTCCTCAAACAGTAGGACGACCTTGTATTCTTTTGGGTTCTCACTCTACTAGATGCATGTAGACTTGTGACACTAGTTCCTGGCTCACACGTAGTAGATATTATATTTTGGGCTGTAAATATAAATTATGACTATCATGGCTATTTCTGTTTAAGATTTCCTAAGTTATCAATTTTGCCTTAATGTCTTAAATCTAAATTACATAAGTGTTGGAAATGCTTTGGTAAATTAAATGAAACTCAATAATAGATTGATGTAGGCTTGCCTTACAACGGTGTCGGGCGCCATCGCGACCTGATTTAGGAATTGGGTCGTGACAACATAGTATCAAAGCTCTAGGTTCACGTAGGTCTCACAAGTTACGGGAAAACCCAATAGAGTCTTGCGTATTGGTATGGAGACGTCTATATTTATCTTTGGGAGGCTATAGGGTGTTAGGAAATCTCTCTTTATTCATCTTCTATCGTGCAGTTGATGGTATACTAAATCTCACTCTTTTATTCTCTCACAGATGGTAAGGATACGCACAGCCGACGTTCCGGACCCGGGAGAGGCCGCTACCCCCGTTATCTGAGGCCGTGGTAGAGGTTGGGGGAGGGAACCAACCCGAGGTAGGGGATGAGGGCGTCCCACAGCTGTTCCAGTTGCACCACCAGCGGATCCAACAACGGATCTCATTACTGAGGAGCAGGATGAGGTGCCCCTAGCAGATCCTGCCTCGTTGGACTTTATGACGGCGCCAGGATTCCCGGAGGTCATGGGCCGTATGATGCGGTTCATGGACAACATGAAACAGGCTGGTTTATTTCCAGTGGATCCCGCCACATCTCAGGCGGGAGAGGGGACCCAGACCCCTACTATTCAGGCCGCAGGTCATGCAGCGGCAGTATATCAGACCCCGGGTACACTGCCCGGTGGCAGAGCCCAGCCAGTAGCAGTAACACTTAGGCCTAGACCGGCTGCGGACAGAGATCCGCAGAAGCTATAGGATAGATGGACCGGATTGCACCTTCTTGTCTTCGGTGGTGAGCGTCACGAGGACGCACATGACTTTATTGATAAGTGCAGTGACTGACTGCACAACATAAGGATACCGGAGTCCCATGGAGTTGATTTCACTACTTTCTAGTTAGATGGAAGGGCCCGCAGTTGGTGGCAGTCCTATATTCTTGGCAGACCGACAAATTCTCCTCCACTCACTTGGGAGAAGTTCACTTAGTTGTTCCTGGAAAGATATTTCCCACCCTCCGAGAAGAAAGAGCTGCAGTATCAGTTTGAGCAGCTGGAGCAGGGTCAGATGTCCGTGACTGACTACGAGGCTAGGTTTTCTGAGCTGTCTCGTCATGCCCTCATGATACTTCCTACGGATGCTGAGAGAGTGTAGAGATTTCTAGATGGGTTGCAATAAGGTATTAGGGCCAATATGGCCCGAGAGGTGGAGATGGGGACTCCTTATAAGCTTGTAGTCGAGATTGCTCGCGGGATTGAGGGTTATCGATCGAGGGGCAGAGAGCAGAGTTAGCAGGATAAGAGAGCTAGATTTTTTGGGGATTTCAGAGGTGCTCCAGCCAGGGGCAGAGGTCAGTTCGGTAGGGGCAAGCCTAGTAGCCCTCCATATTCAGCACCCCCACCACCTCCCCGAGGTGTTCCAGCGAGGCCTTATTTCAGCGCCATGCCGTAGAGTTCTTACTGCCCGCCAGCTATTCAGGGTTCCTCCGACGGCTATTCTGGTCATCAGGGGTCTTCCATCCCTTACTTTAGTGTTATGCTAGAGAGTTTACATCACCCTCGATCTATACAGGGTTATTCTTCAGGGCAGCAGGCAATGGTATCAGGAGGTTGTTTTTAGTGTAGGGATCCAGACCATATGAAGAGGTATTGTCCCAGGCTTCGGGGCAAGGCAGTGCAGTAGGGTCACCAGGTATTGTCCTAGAGGTGGAGACCAGGTAGGGGGAGCCCAGTCAGCTCCTGTTTATTCCGGTGGAGGTCAGTCATCTGGCGCTCCAGCCAGATTCTATGCTATTCCGCGGTCTTGTGTGGTTACATTATGTGGGTTCGAGACTGGAGCGGACCTCTTGTTGCTTGACATGGTTGATTTTGAGGTCATCCTGGGCATGGATTGGCTATCTCCTTATCATGCTGTTCTAGATTGCCATGCCAAGACTGTTACTCTAGCCATGCACGAGTTGCTGAGATTGGAGTGGAGAGGTTCCTCAGTTAGTGCAGCTAGTCGGGTTATTTCTTTCCTGAAGGCTCGACATATGGTCGAGAAGGGTTGTTTGGCTTATCTTGCTTATGTGCGGGACACCACCGCCGAGTCTCCGACGATTAATTCAGTTCAAGTAGTTCGAGAGTTTGCTGATGTATTCCCTTCAGACCTTCCAGGGCATGCCATCGGATCGTGACATCAATTTTTGCATTGACTTAGCTCCATGCACCCAACCTATATCTGTTCCCCCATACCGTATGGCTCCGAAAGAATTGAAGGAATTGAAATAACAGCTTGATGAGTTCTTGGCTAAGGTATTTATCAGACCGAGTGTATCTCCTTGGGGTGCTCCAGTGCTGTTTGTGAAGAAGAAGGATGGGACTTTGTGGATGTGCATTGATTACCGCCAGTTGAACAAGGTCACCATCAAGAAAAAGTACCCGTTGTCGCGTATTGATGATTTGTTTGACCAGTTGTAGGGTGCTCAAGTGTTTTCTAAGATTGACTTGAGATCGGGGTACCATCAGCTGAAGATTCGGGACTCGGATGTCCCGAAGACGGCCTTTCGTACGAGATATGGTCATTATGAGTTCCTGGTGATGTCCTTTGGCTTGACTAATGCCCCAACAACATTTATTGACTTGATGAATAGGTTGTCCAGGCCTTATGTTGATTCTTTTGTCATTGTCTTTATTGATTACATTCTGATTTACTCGCGTAGCCTGGTAGAGCATGAGCAACATTTGAGAGTTATGTTCCAGACCTTGCGAGAACAGAAGTTGTATGCTAAGTTCTCCAATTGTGATTTTTGGTTGGATTTTGTGGCATTCTTGGGACATGTGGTATCCGGAGAGGGTATCAAGGTTGATCCTAATAAGATTGAGGCGGTTCAGAGTTGGCCACGCCCTACTTCAGCTACAAAGATCAGGAGCTTCTTGGGTCTAGCAGGTTATTATCGCCGATTTATGGAGGGTTTTTCATCCATTGCAGCTCCTCTAACTAGATTGACTCAGAAGAATTCCCCATTTCGATGGTCCGACTAGTGTGAGGCGAGTTTTTAGAAGCTCAAGACAACATTGACCTCAGCACAAGTTCTTGTATTGCCTTCTAGTTCTCGGATGTACACAGTTTACTGCGACGCTTCACACGTTGGTTTGGGATGTGTGTTGATGCAGGAAGGGCGAGTTATTGCATATGATTCACGTCAGCTGAAGGTTCATGAGAAGAATTACCATGTGCACAATCTGGAGTTGGCAGCGATTGTTCATGCTCTTAAGATTTGGAGGCACTACTTGTATGGGGTGTCTTGTGAGGTTTATACAGACCACCGCAGCTTGCAACACCTGTTCAAGTAGAGGGATCTTAATTTGAGGCAGCGCAGGTGGCTTGAGTTGCTGAAGGATTATGACATCACCATTCTTTATCATCCGGGCAAGGCAAATAAGGTAGCACATGCCTTAAGAAGGAAGGCGGAGAGTATGGGTAGCTTGGCTTATATTTCAGCGGGGGAGAGACCTCTAGATTTAAACATTCAGTCCTTAGCTAATCGCCTGGTGATGTTGGACCTTTCAGAGCCCCACAGAGTTCTTGCACGTGTGGTTGCTTAGTCTTCATTATTGGGGTAGATCAAGGCTAGGCAATTTGATGATCCGCACTTGGCAGAGCTACGAGAGACAGTGGTGCAGGGTGGTGCCAAAGAGGTTTCTATTGGCGAGGATGGTATTTTGAGACTTTAGGGTCGCTTATGTGTCCCTAATGTTGATGGCCTGAGAGAGAGGATTCTAGAGAAGGATCACAGTTCACGGTATTCTATTCATCCTGGTGCTACGAAGATGTATCGTGACTTGAAGCAGCATTTCTGGTGGAGACGGATGAAGAAAGACATAGTGGAGTATGCGGCTATGTGTCTAAATTGCCAGCAGGTTAAGTAAGAGCACCAGAGCTCAGGAGGCCTACTTCAGCAGATGCCTATACCTGAGTGGAAATGAGAGCGCATCACTATGGACTTCGTAGTTGGGTTGCCTCGGACCTTGCGGAAGGTTGAGTTTGGGTCATTGTGGACAGGTTGACCAAATCGGCTCATTTCATTCTAGTAGCAACTACTTATACTTCTGAGAGGTTGGCCCAGATCTACATGCGGGAGATAGTTCGGTTGCACGGTGTTCCTGTGTCCATTATATCAGATCGAGGTCCTCAGTTCACCTCGCACTTCTGGAGAGCATTGCAGAGTGAGTTGGGCACCCAGGTAGAGCTCAACACAGCATTTCACCCTCATACTGATGAGAAGTCGAAGCAGACAATTCAAATATTGGAGGACATGCTCAAGGCATGTGTGATTGACTTTGGAGGGCAGTGGGACCAGTTCTTGCCTTTGGCCGAGTTTACTTATAATAACAGTAATTAGTCCAGCATCGAGATGGCTCCATTTGAGGCCTTGTATGGTCGACGATGTCGTTCTCCTATCGGGTGGTTTTTGTCACGCCCCAACCCTGGGGGACGAGACCGGCGCTTAACCGAGTGAACCCAGTCAAGAAAGCATGTTTATCCCTTCCTACCGGACTCGTTTACTCCCCGAGTCTATAGAATACATTATTTACTGAATAAGCAGGAGATAAATTAAAAGCATACATATATAACATTAACACCATTTTTCCTTTTTACACCACTATCAACATTAGATCTTCCAAAACCGACATACTAGTATCAATATTTATGAAATGGGATCATAGTTATGAGTTAATCCAATAACTACCCAAAACATACACAACCCACATGAGTGTCTACGTAGCCTCTAAAAAGTACGGAAGAGGAACATAATCTTGCCGGTGACAAGGCCCCGTCTATACCTCAAAATATAACAACATGTACAAAAGAGAGCAGAATATATCTACGCACGACCCCGGGAGGAAATGGGGCTCACCAGAACTGCTGAGAGGAGGAGGAGAGGGCACCGCTATCGACGATCGGCACTACCAGCTACAGAGCCACCTACATCCATAAGAAGATGTAGCGCCCCCGGCAAAAGGGATGTTAGTACCATTGAATAGTACTAGTATGTATGATCAAACTCTACTCTAGATAGAATAAACATCAAACAGGCAATGATACAAATAGAAACTTCGTGTACAATTCACCGAAGTAGGGAAAAGCACAAATAAGAGTCACCATGTTTTCTTGTCCCATTTTGCCATCTTTTGGTTAATAGTCTTTTAAAGCCAAGTTTTGCAATTTTAATATACCACCGTGTCTTTCTCACACAGAGTCCGGTCTCGGCCCGACCGGCTAAGCCATCCTAAGTAAGACATCACCAGCATCATAATCCATAATACCACCGTGTCGTTTTCACACGGAGTCCGGTCTCGGCCCGACCGACTAAGCCATCTCAACTGGAACAGTGAGGCAATAACCAATATCATATTTTGATGCGAATACCTCCATGTGTACGGCATGTAGTCCGATCTCGGCCCGACCGGCTAAGCCATCTCACTCTAGGACATAACCCTATCATCTTTAATCTTTTAATTCACATTTCATATCATTTCAATCTTTTGGTTCACATCTCTTCTCCTCATTTAGTTTACAATTCTTGGCAGTTGGGCATATTTAACCTTTTAGGTTACATTCCTCTCTTCAACCATATCACATATTCATCTTTTACATCAACCCAAACTATCACATAAGAGGAGTCGTACAGATAGTAAAAGAAAGAGCATAGTAATCGAAATTCATACTTTCAAATAACATAGCTACATGGTAGCAACTTAGAACAATATGGAAGCAAGAATTTCCCAACTTGACACATAGAAAACATAAATTCCTTAGAGAATGAAACAAGAGACTTATACCCGGAAATTGAACACCAATAGGTTCATCCTATGAAGATTAGAGTTATCCATACATACCTCAATTGGGTTTCCCTTAATTTCTACCACAAATGCCGGAACCTTTAGCACCTCAATCTACTTCACAATGTAGCACAATTGAACCCAAAATTAGGAATAATAATGATAGCCCTAGTTCACTTGAGCATTATATCAAACATTATGCGTTCATTAAGGTTGCATAGTCCCTTCTTAGTTGAAGATTACTTTAACCCTTTTCCCGTATATGATTTAGGATTATTTGATTACATGCATGTAAACCCTATTCCCATGAACCAACCTATACCTTGTCCATTTTAACTAAAATCTGGAAATTGAGGTTGGGGGGGGGGGGGGGGGANGAAGAAATTGGTGTCCTTCTTGATTAGTTACAAGCTTGAGTGGTGATGGAGGATCAATTGGAGGGGGTTTGGGACCTTCTCTCTCTAATACCCACTCTCTTCTCACTCTAAATTAATAGAAAAATGGCTAAAATATGGGGGATGGGTGTTATATAAATCTGGGGGTCGGGTTTTAAACATTAAAAAATGGGAGCCCCGATGCCGGTTTGCGGTCCGAAATGCGATCGCATTTAGGTTATGCGGTCCGCAAACCTGCCGCATAGTTGGACTTTAGCTGGGCAAAAAAGGAAAGGAAACTGCCCAGGTATGCGGCAACTATGTGGTCCGCATACATGTTATGCGGTCGCATAGTGCACCGCATAACTTCCTCCGCAAAGCTCAAGTGAAAATATGCGACGAACTATGCGGCACGCATACACAAAATGCGATCGCATTTTGGGCCGCACAGTTGCCCTCAAAATGGACAGCAAACTGTCCGACTATGCGACCACTATGCGGTCCACATACCTGATGTTCGATCGCATAGTGGACCACAGATCCGCATTCCTCCATGAATTTTCTTTCTCTAAGTCCGGGGGTACTTTTCACTCCTAAGAGGTCCGAACCTAAGAATTTTTACGGCCATTTCAACATGGAGATCTAACTGGGCATCGTTTTTGGGTTATGGATTCTACGGGTCCTTACAGTTTGAGCCTGGCAAGGCTAAGTTATATGGCACTGACCTGGTGAAGGATGCTTTGAAGAAAGTGAAGTTGGTTTAGGAGAGGCTTCGCACAATACAGTCCAGATAGAAGAGTTACGCGGATCAGAAGGCGCGTGATGTATCATTTGTGGAGGGAGAGAAGGTTCTGTTGAAAGTCTCACCGATGAAGGGTATTATGAGGTTTGGGAAGAAGGACAATCTAAGCCCAAGGTTTATAGGTCCATTCGAGGTGTTGAGGCGAGTCAGAGAGGTTGCTTATGAGCTTGCTTTACCTCCGAGTTTATCAGGAGTTCATCCGGTCTTTCATGTGTCCATGCTCCGGAGATACCACACCGACTTCCCTCATGTGATAGATTTTAACACCATTCAGTTAGATGAGAGGTTGGGATACGAGGAGGAGCCAGTTGCTATTATTGACAGGCAGGATCGCAAATTGAGGTCCAAGAGAGTTTCCGCCATGAAGATCCAGTGGAGGGGCCAACCAGTCGAGGAGGCGACTTGGGAGTCCGAGGAGGACATACAGAGCAGATATCCACACCTATTCAACACTTCAAGTATGATTCTAGACCCGTTCGAGGACGAATGTTTGTTTAAGAGGTGGAGAATGTAACGACCCGACCGATCGTTTTGCGTTCTAGGACCCCGTGCCCCTAATGAGACTTCCCGTAGTTTCTTTTACTGATTTATGACTTGTGGGGACGGGTGGTTAGGAATTTGGAGGAGTTTGGAGTGGTATGGGAACACTTGGTTCCTTACGGTTGGCCTTAAAGGCCAAGTTTGACTTCGGTCAATATTTTTAGAAAACGACCTCGAAATCGAGATTCGAAGGTTCCGTGTAAAGACCCGTAAACTTTCTTGCTTAAAATAATGCCCGAACGAGTCCCTGAGTTGTTCTTACTGTGGAAATTCCTAATAGACCTAATTTGAACAAAACGTACCCCGGGAGTTAAAGAATTAAATTTTTCAGAAATTGGGTGTTATGCGATGCACTATGCGATCACATAACGTGTATGCGGACCGCATAGTGGTCGCATACACGGGCAGGTCACTGCCCAACTGAAGGACAACTATGCGGTCTAATATGCGACCGCATTTCGGTTCTGCGGACCGCATAGCTGTCGCATTATTGCCTTTGATTTTTGGGAGGGTTGTTATGTGACGCACTATGCGATCGCATAACGAGTATGCCGCATAGTGGTCGCATACCTGGGCAGATTTTTTCCAAATTTTTGGCCCACCTGGGGCCATTCGGCGGTCAGCTCTGCGGATCGCATGTCAGGAATGCGATCGCATTCCTGACCGCATATTTGACACGGGATTTT
>ML287184.1:0-42292 GCA_005239495.1 Nicotiana undulata
GAACCAAATCCATAAGCATAAGGTGGCTTAATGCCTTGAAAAGCCAATAAGCGAAAAATGACCTAAACTTTCATGTGCCGATTCTTTTTATTAATTCCAACAACAATAAGATTTTCTTAATAATTAAAATAACTTAGTAACTTCACCACTCATAATTATATTTCTTAATAATATTTAAGCGATAGGCAATTCGTAGGCACGCTTTAAGTTCACGGAATCGCTTGCGTAGCGTGATGTTTAACATTAAATAAATTAATTCAACAATATCATACCATACTCGTTAGTTTTTAGTTAGCTTTCAATTTAATTAATTTTTTTGCTAAAATCGCGGATTCGCTTGCATAGCGCGATAATTAATATTTAATTAATTCCATTAAATGTAATAGCTTTTTCAGAAGTAATAATATACTGATAATCCTTGTCAGAACTGCGGATTCACTTGCGTAGCACGGTTATCAAAAAAGTCAATAAATTTCGTCTCGATCAAGTCTTGTGTAGTGTGATTATGACATCTTATTATATTCTCTAATTTTTCTGATAATCAAGAATTAAAAGCGATTAGTTAAAACATGAAATAATATAAATCACAGTTTGTCCAAAATTAATTCAAGCCAGCTTTTAAGTCAATAAAGTGACCGTGCTAGAATCACGGGACTCGGGGAATGCCTCACACCTTCTCCCTGGTCAACAGAATTCCTTACCCGAACTTTGTTTTCGCGGACCGATAAAAATAGAGTCAAACCTTCCTTTGACTAGGGATTCAAATAAAAGGTGGCTTGGAACACCGAAAAATCAATTCCAAGTGGCGACTCTGTAAATAAAATAATCCCTACTCAAATTTATAACTTTAATTGGAAAAACTATTTAACCCACAATCCATAACACATATCATTCTTTTGGGGGTAGAAAAAGGGTGTGACAACGAACGCATAAGGTAAATGGGGCCTGGGGGGAGGGACCTGGGTTTCCTCTACGCGAATGCACCCCCAGTGACGCGAACGCGATGGCCCAGTCCCCTACCACTACGTGAACGCAGCCCCATGCTCGCGAACACGAAGGCCAAAAAGGCCTGACCCTATGCAAACGCGGCAGGCCTATGCGAACGCATAGAAGGCCTGTCCAGCTATATAAATACACTTTTAAACGCGGACAGAACCCTTTTTCTTCATAATTTTCGACCTAAACAACCCTAAGGATTATTTTCTTCATCAAAGTTCATCCCCAAGTTGTTGGTAATCAATTCTAAACTTTACTCTTTCAATTACCCAATGTTTTTCATCACATTTATATCAAAAACTAAGAATTTTCATGGTAAAAATTGAGCGTTTGGGTAGAATTAGGAATTTTTGTAAAAATCGAATCTTTACCTCAAATTGAGGTCAGATTTCGAAACTAATTGTATATTCGGGCTCGTGGTGAATGGGTAAACGTAATTTGGTCTGAACCCTGAGTTTGGACCAAGCGTGCCCGGAGTCGGGTTTTAACGTTTTTGAGAAAACTTAGGAAAAATTATAATTTTCAATAAAGTTAGTTCCTTTAGCATTAATTAATGATATGAAATAAATTATGGTTAGTTCGAGTGTATTGGAGGTGAATTCAAGAGAAAAATCTATAATTGAACAGTGAGTGGCCTACGAATTTGAGGTAAGTGCTTGGTTTAACCTTGATTGAGGGAATAGGAATCCCCAACTTAATTGTTATGTGAAATTTGCATGTGTGTGGTGTATAAGTGAGGTGACGAGTATTTATGCACCACCAAATTGTTTCTTTACATGATCTTTTCCCCGTTTCCAGTATAATTGCTTCATGTTTTAATTGTTTCATGTTTATTGTTGTTTTTATGGTTACTTGGCTTGTTAAGTTATAATTAAGTCTTGTTGCAATTATTTTTGGAAAAGTATTAGTGTTCCCCTTGATTTTATTGTGGTACATAAAGGTTGAGTGAGTTGACATTGTTTTACGATATATATATATATATATATAGGTGGGATCGGGTTGCACGCCGCAACAAGACAGTGGTAAGGGAGGATATTTATGTGTTATTGATTTTAACGCAAAGATTTGAAAAAAAATTACTGTTTTACTCTATTGTTTCTCATATTCTACACATACGGTTATTTTAAAGTAAAGTTTGGAAATTTGAAAATTTGTGTGAGATTTTGATGACAGCTGAGGCCTGGAATAGGCGACTGAGTCATTTTATTTATTGTTTCAGTTTATATTTTCTTGTTTGTGTATAACTATTTTATTGATTTATTATATATTTTTATTGTCACAGGTTAAGTTATAATTGCCCCGCCTTAACCTCGTCACTACTTTGTCGAGGTTAGGCTCGACACGTACTCAGTACATGGGGTCGGTTGTACTGATACTACACTCTGCACTCTTTTATGCAGATCCAGGTACCGGCCATCAGTAGATATTTTTAGTAGCAGCTATCCATTATCCGGAGACACGAGGTATATCTGCCGGCGTTCGCAGATCCCGAGAGTCTTCTCTTAGTTCATAGAGACTGTCTTATATTTTCTCAAAACAGTTATATTATTTCTTTCAGCCCATTATTTGTAGTATTCTTTAGTAGTTCGTGAATTGTGACACCAGACCATGTGGTAGTCTTAGAGTTATTTATATAATTAGTTTGTGGCTCGGTTTATTTATTTGTTCAAAATTTTATTTATGAAGTTGTTCGCTGGAAAATTATTAGATTTAATTTACTTTAAATTTATTTTATTGTGTTTAAATACATAATAAAAGGAAAATAGCTAACCGAATTCTAACATTGGCTTGCCTAGAAAGTGTGGTGTTAGGCGTCATCACGATCCCTAAGGTTGGGAATTTGGGGCGTGACACCAACTTATCAAGAGGAACTATCTTGAATAAAAAATCTGGAATATTCTCTAAATTAAATTATTGAGCAAGTTACCTCGCAAACACCAGGTTACATGTTAGTTGGTATAATAATCGCGAGAACAAGCAAAATAAGAAAATTCATAAATAATCTTTTTCAACACTTACCCATGTTAATTCTCATTTTTTTTTGCACATCATACTTAAATTGATATGGCTAAACCAATTGTGATGACCCAAAAGGTCATCTCGTGTAATTTTAACTAAATATGTGTTCCGAGGCCTCGATATGACCGTTTATCTCACCTCGATATGTGTGCGCATCCCGGACGCGTAGCCGGGAAGCCTTTATGTGGAAAAATTGAATAAATGTTGAATTTATGGTAATTAATTGAATAAGGTTGACTTTGGTTAATATTTTTGGTAAACGGACCCGGACCCGTGATTCGACGGTCCCGGAGGGTCCATAGGAAAATATGGCACTTGGGAGTATGCCCGGAATCGAATTCCGAGGTCCCAAGTCCGAGAAATGAATTTAAAAAAAATTATTTTCTAAAAAATATAAAGACTTTTGAAAATGAACTTTGATGTGAAACCTGTGTTACCGGGACCGTATTATGGTTCCGGCCTCCGGAATAGGTTCAATATGTTTATTATGTGCTACCTGTGAAATTTGGTAAGGAACGGACTTCGTTTGAGGTAATTCAGACTAAAAATGGAAAATTTAAAGTTTATGAAGTTTTGAGAAATTCTATAGATTTTAGAGTTTAATTCATTGTTTTTATGTTATTTTGGTGGTTTAATTACTCGAATAAGTCTGTAGGATATTTTTGAGGTTGTGTATATATTTGGTTTTGAGCCCCGGGGGCTCGGGTGTGTTTCGGGTAGGTGTCGGGGTGATAAACTAGTGAAAAATCTTATGTAAGATGGAATTTGCTGGTGTCTGGTGTGCTACTCTATGCGATCGCACAGGTATAGACGTGATCGCATAGCTTTAAGGAGGGGGAGGGTTCAGGTACTCTCTGCGATCGCAGAGCCTTAGGAACCAGACCACTATGCGATCGCACCTCCTCTTTCATGATCGCATAGCATTAAAAACGCCCAGTTATTTAAATGCCCAAAAACAGAACCTATTACGGGATTTCATAAATTTTCACACCCTTCTTCTTCTCCACACCTCCTTGGGCCATTCTTGAAGAGCTCCATCACCATAGCTTCATAGGTAAGCAATTCTAACTTCATTTTCTTCCATTTCCATCAACTATTATTAGATTCTAGGCCTAAAAACATGGAATTAAAGGGTAGAAATTGGAGTTTTGGGTAGAGTTAGGGCTTTTTGAATTTTTGGGAATTCAACCTTGTTTTGGGTTCGGATTTCAAAACAAATTGTATATGCAGGCTCGTGGGGGAATGGGTGATCGGGTTTTGGTCCGAACCTCGTGTTTGGACCAAGCGGGCACGGAGTCGAATTTTGGAATTTTTGGAAGAATGTTGGGAATTCTATATTTAGGCTTTGGATTTGGATTATTGAGTAATTATTGATGTTATTGAGTCGATTATGTCTAGATACGATCGTTTCGGAGTCGAGTTCGAGAGGAAAAGCGGTGTTAGAGGCTTGATTGGCATTCTCGGAGCCGAGGTAAGTGTTTGGCCTAACTCTAGCTTGAGGGAATAGGTGTTGAGTCGTATGTGCTACTTGCTTCTATCATGTTCAATGTATAGGTGATGTGACGAATACCTATACATTGTTTGTCAAGCATGCCCGTGAGTCAGTTTTGGTGTATTACATGTTATTGCTTCGATATTCATTGTGTTATGAAGTAGATTCATTTTGGAAGTTGTTCAATTGCTGAGAATACTTGATTAAGGATTTGTGATAAGTTGTTTCAGTTGAGGAGTGATTTTATTAAGTTATATACTCGTATGAGATTGGTTATAGCTGAGTCCCTTGCCGGGCGGTATTATTTTTGGTTGTTATCCCCTTGCTGGGTGGTTATGAATTGTACTTCCTACTGTTGATTTCCTTGCCAAGTTGTTGTTTGATGTTGATTGGGTGAGGAAGAGTGTAAAGCACGAAGGGTGATGCCGTGTATTCATTTCATTCATTGCATTGTGAGGAAGAGAGTAAAAGCACGAAGGGTGATGCCGTGCCATGATTTCACATTTAAAAGCACGAAGGAACATGTCGTGCCCTTTTATTTATTTATTGCATTGTGAGGACAAGAGTAAAAGCACGAAGGGTGATGTCGTGCACTTGTTTTGGTAAGGATGAGAGTAAAGCACGAAGGGTGATGTCGTGTACATATTTGTTTATGTTGTTACTTCCTGTTGACCTTTACTCTTCTATATTGTTGCCTTGCTCAGTTATTCATTATTGTTCTCTTTGTTTCCCTCATTATTTGTCCCTTTCCTTGCCGTACTTAAATGTTTATTTCCTGTTATTTCCTTGTTATATATTGTAGAACTGTACAGGTGATTTGTTGTTGTTGTGTCTAGCCTCGTCACTACTTCGCCGAGGTTAGGCTCGGCACTTACTCAGTACATGGGGTCGATTGTACTGATGCTACACCTGCACTTCTTTATGTTGTGCAGATTACGTAGCCGGACCCAGTGGACACTGACAGAGGGAGTATCCTTCAGTCCACATAGGCGACATCGAGGTAGTCCCGCAGACGTTCGTGGGCCTTGGCGTCACCATCTATCTTCTCATTTTCTGTCTTATTTTGTAGTTCCAAGACAGTTGTACTTGTTCATTTCAGACTTTTGTTGTAGAAATCTTAGGTTGTCCGTGAGATTTTGTGACATCAGTTCTGGGGGCTCATGTACGTAAATTTTGTGATATTTATTACATTAAGTTGGTAACCCGCAGTTTCCGCATCCTTATTTAATTATTAATATTTATTGTTTTCCTTTTTTATTGATGTCTTAAATAAAGAAAAATAGTAAAGTTAACCAAAACGTTGGCTTGTCTAGCGGGTTGAATATTAGACGCCATCACGACCTGAATGTGGAATTTCGGGTCGTGACACCAATTATGCCAACTGAATAAATTATCAATATTCATAAATCTTAGGATTACACCATGACGTGTGCGATTATGAATAAACTCCAAGTTTATTATGATATAGATTTTTATATCAATAAACTTCTACTTTATTGTGGCATTCTTTTGTTTGTGTAGTATAAACTGAAGAATAAAGCGGGTAACTTTAACATATTACCCCGCTACAAGTTGTAATAATAGAAGATATTAAATCTTTCCTTTATTTATAGTCTCAATATAACCAATCGCTTTCACGAATACTTTAGAAACTCAATAAGTTTCTGTGAGACTTACTACAACACAATAAATTGACATGATGATCAATTGTATTCCTCCAAAATAGTAATAATTGTCTCTTCCAGAGCTCTCAATTAATTAGGTACTACCACATATTCATCAACTTCCATATCGTGAATATCACTTTCAAGGAGAAAGTTAGACCATTATGGTCATAGTCAAAATCATTATAGGCAAGATATATTAACCATCACTTTTGCCATATAATAATAACATTGCCATAATATTTTGGGTATAATCACAATAGGTATGTTATCAATGATCATTCATGCCATAATAATGAAATTATTTTCTCATTTCATCTCAAGCCTCCTCTTAGAGGTGAGTGTGGTATATTTACTACCACTAGCACTTACATATTCTTCCAAGAATGAATATGTATTCATAAATCAAATGTTGTTACATTCACATCATGAATGGACCATAATCATCTATATGTGCTTTACAAAATCTCATGTCAAATCGATGACAAATATTACTTTCACAAAGTGAAGGATTATTTTGCGAATCCTTATTATTCTCATTATCACAATGATGACGGTTATAATTTCGTCTATTGCCACGTCCACATCCATTGATACCTTCACGGTAATAATTTTATCTTTTTCAGACTTATCACATATTGCTATCACATTCTCTTAAGGGGAATGAGAATGAAGCAAATTCAATGGGACGGAGTTTCCACTTCTTTGGCCACAATCATACATATATTTGATCATGGCAAGGCATAGAAATTTTACCACTTCGGGTTATAATTTCTTGCAAACTCTATAAGAGTTATAATCAAATTTATTATCTTTGCTTGCATTTAAAATCAAATTATAGAAGTTCAAGAATTTAAAATCAAAAAATAAAGTCAAATACTTACCTTAAATCCAGAATTTAATCATGGAGGAAGTTCATGGAACAATTGACAATCATTATGCTCAATCCCAAATATTTTACTCAATTGGTTAGAGTCTCGTGCTGATAACGTGTTAATAAACAATAAAAGAAAAAGAATAGTATTGCATAGAAAAGTAGGGAGAGAATTCTTATTGATATGGGATGATTTACAATGGGGTAAGACCCCTCTATTTATAGGGAAAGAGTGACTAAGCCACCAAGTAATAAACCCTAGAATCTCTCTAGAATATAGACATTCACCATAAATAGAATTCTATTTATAACAGAACCCGAATTTCGTAAGAAACGTATGATATATAGAAAGTAATAATTTGATGAGAATGTTGATAATAAAATCTCAAAATATTTTGAAGAGTCTTTTGGAATTGATTGCTTTATACATAGTAGATAAGGCTATTTTTTCGCTTCAAAATATATTTGAACAATTCGAAGCATATGCAAATATTTTTTATTTCTATTTGTTGGATAAATTAATGATATCTCAAAAGGGAATGTCCAATATTTGATTTGGAAAATCTTTTCTTCTGTGAAATATTATATTTGTATTTAATTATTATTTTAATAAATTATTTACATTTAATATAGTCAAACTAGCCATTATTTAACCGTTACTTAGCCGTTGGAGCAACACCTATATAAACATGGTCTTTGGAGAGCTAAAGACACACTTTCTAACACAACCTTCCAAATCTTCTTCTTCCTCCTATACGCTGGATTTCTTGTAGAATCTTCTGCTAGTCATGTTCCCAGTTTAATAACCGGAAGAGCTTGTTGAATCCTGGGGGAAACGCCTAATTTTATTTATCAATGTGTGGGAAAAATATCCTTAAGGACAGTGTCTTTGACACGCCTCAAGCATTGAAGAATCCCCTACAAGTTTCATGATCAAGTATTTTTCGTAAGATTTACAACACTATTTAACGTAAAAATTAAGATCACTAGATGATAGAAATTTGAAAAAATATTGCCCTAATCTTGAATGTTCCTTGAAGGAATATAATCAATTTGATATTGATGGTTTACATTTATTTTCAAAATTAAAAATATTAAGAAAAATAGTACAATAAGAAGATAACTGTTTAATTGATACACTCGATCAAATAAAAAAAATTATTCTTTTTCCCGTGCCTATATTACTTATGGAATAATGTTAATAACTCTTGTTTCCATCGCTTCAGCAGAAAGAAATTTTCAAAATTAAAATTGATAAAATCGCACATAAGATCAACAATGTCTCAAAAAAGGTTAAATGGATTAGCTATATTGCCACTTAAAAAAGACTTATTAGGAGTTATTGATTATAAGAAAATTATTAATAACATTGTATCTAAGAACGCTAGATAAATAGACTTCAAATAAATAAATAATTTTTTTTCTTTCTAAAAAGTTAAAGCCTCTCATAAAGTTTGATTTTAGGTCACAAAACTCGTCGGGCTGCCCATGATATACACACAGTGCGTAACCCTTAAGAATCGAATAGAAATCCTTTTTGCCAAACAGCGCGACATTTATATTATGCAGTCGCGTACCCTAGTTAGGATAACTGCCGTTGCTCATTCTCCCCTCTTATTTCTTTTTACCCTTGTCACTTTGTATAAAGTGCAGTATACTATTTATGAATTGTCACATTTATCATGCATTTCAAGTGTATATTGGATCTAATTTTAGTGTGTTTGTGATCCAGTTTGAAATTCATGTAGATCTAGTTCAATGTAGTTTAAATTTAGTCTTTCATATAAATTACATGCTAATCTGGGTTTGCTAATTTATAATGTAGTAAATTCATTTACGCTGGATGTACAAATTTTTAGAGAAAACATGAATGCATGTCAACGTTTTATTCAAATTAATATAGTACTATAATACATAAAAAGTTATGTATATGCAAGCTAATTAACACAAGTATCATGAATATCCATAAAACGTCTCCAAGTACCCTTTCAAGCAAACTCAATTTGCGTTGACGCCTTTCAATTAATGTCAAACAATTGATCTCAAAAGACCATATAAAAAATAAAAAAATAAAAAGAGGCCGGTGCACTCAGCTCCTGCTATGTACGGGGTCCAAAGAAGGGTCAACTCACAAGGTTCTATTGTACGTAACATTACCCTACGTTTCTGCTAGAGGCTGGATCTCAAAAGACATGATTCCAAAGTTTTCCGAGCTAGCCTTTTAATTTTTTTTTTTTTTTTTTTTTAAAGTGTGATCTATCAGATCTGAACTTTGGTAAGTATATCCAAACAAGCACATCTATATAAAACCACATTCTTTGACAAAATGATAAAGTAAAGTACTGTTGCTATTTCTAAAAGAATAGTGTACGTGGTCCTCAGTGTGGTAAAGGGGTGGCCTTTAAGCTAAGGCCTCTATTGTTGGGCTAATTAACCCTCTCACACCAAAAGGCAAGTTGGGGTTCACGTGATTGTGTTGAGAGAAACATGTAAAGTTACAATTGAAGAGCATGAGTCACTATGGCTATGAGACCAATCTGGAAAATCTTGTCACTCCTTTACATCCTCTCCCCTCCATGTGCAGTTATACATTGTTTTCCACTCAAAGTATATTGAATGGAGGTGCCCACGACTGTTTATATGGACCATTTTTCTGAGTTTTACTATTGCTTTTTGTTTCTTATGTATAAAAAGGAAAGGAGACTGATTGTGTATCGATAGTGCAAAAAATATTTTTTATTAGATTAAGTTGACCAAAGCAACAGAGATAACTACAGCCTACTCTTATTACTAAGCTGATAGTTAATCTGGGATCTAACTTCCCTCTATTTTCTAGTTTCTCCATTTCTTCAAGTTCCTACTTGGATGGGAGAGACTTGTCATGATTAAAAATAAATGGATGAGATTTAATTGATTAAAATAAAGCCTTAACCATGCTTAAAGTATTTAATTCCTTCTTTTTTCCATTCCGAAATATTTTCCAAGCTTTTTATGAAAAGAACGTTGGAGGATTGAGTGGTGTTCTAGAAACCATGCTCTTGAGTCATCGAAAGAAAACCATCATTTTGAGAGCATCCGTGACCTCTATTACCTCTACCTCTACCACGACCACGAGTGGGGGCAACAGAACTCTGAGTAAATTGTGATGTGGGTGCTATGACATTAAGAGTCTCATCTCTCTTCCATTGTCGTCTTCATTCAACAATAATCCATATAAAGCATCAAACGAGATATCCTCGTGCCGCGATTCAATAGATATTGTAAAGGGATGATATGCTGGTCCCAGTCCAGCAAGAACAAACTCGACTAAATCATCATTAGGAACCGGATGCTGCCGCAATTTCTTTTGCCTTTTGCACATAAGACTCAATACTAGAATTGTCTCTCTGCAATGTGTGTAGTTGTGTTTTCAACTCACGAATCTGGAGCTTCGAACCTGAGGCATAGGCAACAACCAGTTTGTTCCAAGCTGTTTGGATCGTCTCAACGCCAACCGGTTGGGATATTCCTTACGACGTGGAAGCAACAATCCAACTTAACACAAGTTGATCTTCTCTTATCCAATGTGATAGTCTGGGTTAGGTTGATTACCAGTCAGAAACTGATATGGAATCACCTGACTACCATCAATATTATGACCAAGTCCACAACCTCAAACCATCGGAAGAAATTGTGTCTTCCACAACAAAAAAATTGATGATGGTCCGTGTTCCAACAGTTGTTCCTGAGGAACCCGATGAGATGTTGTCGTCCACCATTGAAGCTCTTTCAAAGCTTCTGCGGTTTTTATTTGGGTTTTTTTAACCTCTTAGGGCTCTTGATACTATGAAAGTTGAAAATACTCTGTCATATTTATACATACAAATCAGTAGACAAAATCGATTGGGGGGAGACTTAGAGTCCACCACCATCACCCCCCACAATAAATAAATGCAGTTCATCATCTGGGATTGTAGAGGAGATCAGTCCCCGTATTTCAAGAGAAATTTTCGTTCTCTCCTTAACTACCACCAACTTGCACTCAGGGCACACTGTTGGAGACTCGCCTCCAATACGATCACTTGAAATAAGAGTTTGGATATACTAACATGGCACATGCACCGACGGAAGGCCACTCGGGTGGTATAGCACTACTGTGGCATGAGGATCTCCTAAAGCTTGAACAAATAGCAGTCACCTCTCAGGAAATTCACTCTATTGTCTGAGTACCACCAAACCCTACTACTTGTTTTTTTCAGTAATATATGCAAAAATCGATTTACATGCACGTTCATCCTTATGGACTGACCTAACGGTCATGCATGACACTATTCACATGTCGTGGTTAATTGGAGAGGATTGTAATGAAGTAGTTCGAGCAACTGAAAAATTCGGGGGCAATCCTATTAATAATTTTAGATGTGACAAATTCCTCCAATGCCTTATTCACTGCCAATTACTAGACGTAGGATTTAAAGGCAGTCGCTATACCTGAACCAACAAACGGTGCCTAGTCAAAAGAATACTAGAACAATTAGATAGATATGTTTGCAATTATAAATGGCTTAGTTTATTTTCATACGCCAATGTACAACATCTACCATGAGCGCACTCAAATCATTGTCCCTTATTAATCAATTTAAAACACACTTTTCACCGAAGGAGAGTGTTCCGATTTGAAATAATTTGGACCTCTCACCCACAATTTCCCAATCTAACTAATCATAATTGGACTCCTAATAAAAGCTTATTATAGGCCATAGATGACTTCACATAAGAGGTTCAAGAATGGAACTAAAATACTTTTGGTAACATTTTTGAAAGAAAAAAAAATTATTAGCTCGAATAGCTGGTATCCAAATATCTCCTAGTTACCCCGCAAGTACTTTCCTCGAATATCTGGAGATTGTTCTTATCAATGATTATAATAACTTACTACAACTTGAAGAAGACTTTTGGCGATTAAAATTGTGTATCAGCTGGCTTCAACAAGGTGACACAAACACAAAACTTTACCACCTTACCACTCTCCAATGTAGGAGAGGAAATTGTATAACTGCTCTCAAAGATTTATGTGGTAATTGGATTCAAGAACAATCTCAAGTCAATCATATGATACATCATTATTACAAAAGTTTATTCACCACCACCCACACTCATTCCACCAAATCCGACCATACATCTTCATATGCACTGACCCCAGGGATCACATAACTTTGACTCGCTCACTTACCTCAACGAAATTATTCCAGGTCATAAGCTCCTTCCAACCCCTCAAAGCTCCAAGACCAGACGGCCTACGCCCCTTTTTCTATCAGACTTACTGGCCCCGATTTGCAAGTTCAGTGATAGCTTTTTGTAATGAATTTTTCACCAATTACCCGATCCCACCACAAATTAACAAGACCTATTTATGCCTTATTCCCAAGGTTAATTAAACACCCTCCAACCATCACTAAATATCGGCCAATCGGCCTTTGCAATACTATCTATAAAATTATTACCAAAATAATTGTTTTTCAACTCGAACCTATTATAATGAAAATAATTAGCCCGAGCAATCGGCTTTTTTAAAAGGAAGACGAGCTTCAGAAAATGCCATAATAGTCTAAGAAATCCTTAATTCTTTTCGTAAGAAAAAGGGAAAGTGTTGAATCAAGTCGCTGAATGGTTTTGAAGAATGACAAATGTCCTCACAGTTGAACCAGGTCCATCATGGAATACATAGACATGCAGACTGAATGGCACTAGAAGAGTTCACACGCATGAGATAAACACCATCTCTGAATTAAGGGGTTATCTCTTAAGCGAAAATATTGCAAATTGATAGGGAGATGGACTTCGTATTCAGGTAGGACAGAATCAAGATAGAGGAGGATCAAGGAAGTTGAGATCAACTCAAACTCTTCCACCAAGGAAGAGTTGCATCAGAATTATACTTCAACGTCTCAACTACTGATCCTATATATTGTCAAAGTGTTCCTGTTGAACAATGCACACAAACATAGAAGTGAAACAAGAATTGAGAGCAAAATTACCAAAGCAATTTTGCAAGCAGTTCATGTGAAGAATCCTTGTGCGACTCAAAAGTTACTTGAACCAGCTCGAAGAACCAGTTCCATCTGTTATCTTTTGAGTCTAGTTGTTTGTAGTAGGTGATTACAAATTGTATCTTTTAGCTTTATCTAGAAGTAATTGTAATAGGTACACAGTATTCAAGTTAGAGTTGACTTGAAGTTTGTCGCAATTAGCTAGAGGCTAGTTTTCCACAAGGGGATTAGAGTTAGTCCTTAGGTTTACAAAAGAGTTTATTTTGTAAATTTTGTTTGGCTAATTGACATAGTGAAGATTTTGGGAAAATCCTACTGGGAAGTAGGTCGTGGTTTTTTCACCTTTTAAGCCAGGTGTTTTCCACGTAAAATTATTGAGTTTTTTTATTTCTGCAATTATTATTCCGCAAACTGTAGAAGTTGGAACACCTAGAAGAACCTGGTTCTTCTATAACGACAGCACTCGAAAATTGGACACCACACAAATCACCCCACCCCCCCCCTCTTGTGTGGTATTGACGCATAAAACATCAATTGGTATCAGAGCAGGTTATCGTTGAAGAGGTTAACACCTTAGGAAAAGATCAAAATGAGTGCACCACCTGGGAACTGGGAAGGACAATCAACTTCTAGACCTCCACTCTTCAACGGGCAGTACTACTCCTGGTGGAAGAACAGGATGAAGGATCACGGGGAAGACTATGAGCTATGGGACATAGTCACTGATGGTCCTTTGGCTACTATGAAAAAGACCACTGAAGGAGTAGACGTGGAAAATACAAGAGTTGATTGCACTGATGAAGACTTAAGAAAATGGGAGAAGAATGCTAAGGCCAAAAAGTGGCTAGTGTGTGGACTTGGTCCAGACGAGTATAGTAGAATTCAAAGCTTCACCACTGCCAAAGAAATTTGGGATACCTTGAAAGTATCTCATGAAGGAACACCTCAAGTGAAAAGGTCAAGAGGTACTCTACTATACTCCCAATATGAAAACTTCACTATGAAGGAAGGAGAGACAATCCAAGAGATGTATACAAGGTTCACAACACTGACCAATGAACTCAAGTCTCTTGGAAGGGTCATTCTTGAAGAGGACAGGGTTGAGAAGATCCTGACTAGGGTTTTGCCAATTTCTTGGGAAAGCAAGATCACAGCTATCCAGGAATCCAAAAACTTGGCAACCCTCGGGGACGAGCTAATTGGAAATCTCACTGCCTACGAACTCAGAAGGCAGACAATGAAAATGGATGCTCCTAAGAAGGAAAGAAGTCTAGCACTAAGAATCACTGAGGGAGCAGATTTGGAGGAAGATGAGATGGTCATGATCAGTAAGGAATTTAGAAACTACCTCATAAGAAAAAAGGGCATCTCAGGAGGTGGAAACTACAACAAAGCAAAAGCTCCAGAAAAGCCAACCAATGGGGGATGCTACAAATGTGGAAAAACTGACCACCACATCAAGAATTGTCCTCAGTGGGAAGTATAATGGAAAAGGGAAATATCTGAATGAAGGAACAGGAAGAAGGAACTGGTCCATCCCAAGAAAACCACAACTAAAGCAATGGTTGATGCTTGGAGAGAAAGCTTAGATGAAGCATCAGAAGATGGTGAGGAAGAAGAACAAGCACTTATGGAAATTGGTGAATCATATGAGCAATCATGTGAAGAACCAGAGGTAAGTATATCCCACTTCAAAAACAAATTAAATTCCTATCCATAGAAAAACTCTCTGAGTTGCTACTTGATTTCATGGATGATTTTGAATAAATAAATAAAGAGAAAGAACAATTGTCTAAGGAGTGTGTAATGTTAAAAGCAAAGTGTAAGAACCTGGAAATTAGAGTAAGTGAATCTGAAAAGGAAAACACTGCCTTGAATAACCATATTCATCCACTTGAAACTAAGATCCTAGAGCTAAAATCGGAAAATTTAAAACTGAAATTAGGAACTAGCAAGAAGACAGCTGATCACTCTCAACTCATGTTAGAAGAGAATGTAGGAAAACTAAAGGATAAGATGTACAATAAAGATGAACAGATAAGAGTACTAAAAGAAGAACTTGGTAAGGTCAAACATGAATTAGATCGAACATGCAAATGGAATAAATCCTCTGATGCCTTGACATGGCTTCAAGAAAATCATAGTAGCAACAGAAAAGGACTTGGCTTTGGGAGTCAACTGCCCAAATGGGATCCCAAAAGCAAGTATCTCACTCTTCCTGAGAAAAATATTTGCACCCACTGTGGTAAGACTGGTCACTACAAAATTGAATGCAATGCAAAAGAGCAGGCCAGTTGAAGGAATGAAAGTTTTGTTCGAAAGAAAAATTGGTTACCAAATTGGGTCAGAAAAAGCTTAATTCATCCTTTATCTCATAGAAAATGACCCAAACTAGTTTGGGTCCCTAAGACTAACGCTTGATTTTTCAAGTGAGAGGAAGCAACCAAATATGGTACTTGGACAGCGGCTGCTTAGAACATATGACAGGGAACAAGGAATAGTTCCTTTCACTTGAAAACCTCAAATGAGGAAATGTCTCCTTTGGAAATGGAAAGAAAGTGAAATCATTGGGGTTGGTAAGGTGGGTAAGGATGACACACGTTTCATTGAGAATGTGTACTTGATAGATGGCTTGAAATATAGCCTGATCAGTGTGTCACAACTATGTGGCAGAGGTAACCTGGTTGCATTCACTTCCACTAAATGTTTTGTGATTAATCTTCTTACTGACAAGATTGTCTTGCGGAGAAAAAGAGTGAATAACATCTATGTCATAGACCTGTCCACACTATCATAAAATGAACTCACCTGTTTAAGTGTGTTGGACAATGATCCCCTCCTTTGGCACAAAAGACTTGGTCATGCAAGTCTAAATCAGCTTAACAAACTAGTCTCCAAGGACTTAGTGGTAGGGCTCCCTAACATTAAGTTCAAGGAAGACAAAGTCTGTGAGGCATGTGCAAGGGGGAAGCAGGTAAGATCCTCATTCAAAAGCAAGAAAATGGTCAGTACCACCAGGACGTTGGGACTGGTCCATATGGATCTATGTGGTCCTATGAGAATCTTGAGCAAAGGTGGTAAGAAATATGTAATGGTGCTAGTTGATGACTACTTCAGGTTTACCTGGACTTTGTTTCTGTCATCTAAAGATGAAGCCTTTGATATGTTTACTTCATTTGTTAGAAAAACTCAAAAACAATTAGGAAATCAACTTGCATCAATAAGATCTGATCATGGTACTGAATTTGAAAATGCAAAGTTTGCTGAATTTTGTGATGAATATGGAATAAATCACAACTTCTCTGCCCCTAGAACTCCACAACAAAATGGAGTTGTTGAAAGAAAGAACAGAACTCTTGAAGATATGGCCAGAACCATGCTTCTTTCTAGTAAACTACCCCATAGCTTCTGGGCAGAGGCAATAAACATTGCATGCTATATAATAAATAGATGCATGACCAGACCACTTGTAGAAAAAACTCCCAATGAATTACTTAAAGGGAGAAAGCCCAACATATCCCACCTTAGGGATTTTGGATACAAGTGCTTTGTGCACAATAATGGCAAAGACTCCCTAGGTAAATTTGATCCCAGAAGTGATGAGGGAGTATTCTTGGGATATTCATCACATAGTAAGGCTTATAAAGTATATAATAAAAGAACTATGTGTGTAGAAGAGAGTGTGCATGTTGTCTTTGATGAAACTAACATTCTCTCTGAGAGACAGGAACCGGAAGATGAGGAGATTGGACTGGTCAGAAGCAGTGATCAAACTGGAGCAAATATGGAAGAAGGAACAGGTGATGGACCAGGTCCAACTACCCTAAGAAACACGACAGGGGGAACTCAACAGCAAACCTCATTGGGACTTGGCCCTGATCCTGTTCCACAACAACAAGACACTATGGGATCATCAAGTTGTGAACAATTGGTGCTCAAACCACATAGATATCAAAGTTCTCACCCTATTGAGAACATCATAACAGAGTTAACATTCGGGATCAAAACCAAATCGTCATTGAAAAATCTGTGTGCTTTTGATGCCTTTCTATCCTTGATCGAACCAAAGAATGTTGTTGAAGCCTTACAGGATGCTGAATGGGTAAATGCCATGCAAGAGGAACTAAATCAATTTGAAAGAAGTCAAGTTTGGCATCTGGTACCCAGACCACTGGATAGATCAGTGATTGGAACAAAGTGGGTCTTCAGAAACAAACTCGATGAAGATGGAACAGTTACAAGAAACAAGGGTAGATTGGTTGTCGAAGGATATAGTCAAGAAGAGGGAATTGACTATGATGAACCCTTTGCTCCTGTGGAAAGACTGGAGGCAATCAGGCTCATCATAGCATTTGTTGCCTACATGGAATTTACTCTCCACCAGATGGATGTCAAAAGTGCCTTCCTCAATGGATACCTAAAGGAGGAAGTATTTGTCAAGCATCCTCCAGGATTTGAAAGCAAGGAGACACCTGACCATGTATACAAACTTGACAAGGCCTTGTATGGACTCAAGCAAGCGCCAAGAGCATGGTATGAGCGGCTATCTAAATTCCTACTAGAACATGACTACAAATGAGGTAAAATTGATAGCACCTTGTTCTTAGAGGAAAATGTTAAGGATCTCTTGGTAGTACAAATATATGTAGATGACATAATATTTGGGGCAACCTCTGAAAAATTAAGTAAGGAATCTGCTAATCTTATGGGGAGTGAATTTGAGATAAGGATGATGGGTGAGCTAAATTTCTTTTTAGGCTTGCAAATTAAACAAAACTCAAATGGAACAATGATCCATCAGCAAAAAATGTGAAAGAGTTGCACAAAAGATTTAAAATGGAAGACTCAAAAGAAATTGATACCCCCATTGCAACATCTACAAAATTAGATGTAGATGAACTTGGTTCATCTGTTGATCAAAAGTTGTACAGAGGGATGATTGGGTCTTTATTATATCTTACTGCCAGCATACCTAATATTGTTTTCAGCGTAGGACTTTGTGCAAGATTTCATGCTAATCCAAAAGAGTCTCATCTAACTGCAGTGAAGAGAATCCTGAGATATTTGAAAGGCACCACTGACTTATGCCTTTGGTATCCTAAAGGTAGTAATTTCGATCTTGTAGGATATGCTGATGCAGATTATGTAGGCTTCCTGGTAGACAGGAAAAGCACCTCAGGCTTGGCACATTTTTTGGGTTCTTGCCTTGTGTCTTGGGCCACCAAGAAATAGAACTCAGTAGCTCTGTCTACTGCTGAGGTTGAGTACATGGTTGTAGCCTCATATTGTGCTCAGTTGATATGGATTAATCAACAACTCATGGACTTTGGTATAGAGGTTGGATGCATTCCTATTTTCTGTGACAACACTAGTGCTATTAGTATAATGAAGAAATCGGTTCATCATAAGAGAACCAAGCACATAGATGTTAGGCACCATTTCCTAAGAGATAAATATGAGCAGGGAATGATCTCAATTGAATTCTGTGCTACTGACAAACAAATTGCTGATATATTTACTAAAGCACTAAGTAGGGAGAGTTTTGAGAGAAACAAGTTAGAATTAGGGATGACTAAGATCACCTAATTGAACCAGTTCAAAAATAAAAATAAAAAATTCTTTTTTGGCTAGAATCACTGAAATATGTAACTAACCAGATTAATCATTGCTCAGTTTCATGTCTTAAATGTCATACTCTCTTGCCATGTGTTAATAAGATTCTTTGGTTGCTAATGATGCTTTTTTATTTTTGTAAATTGAGGCCAAAACAAGAGACTCTAACACGATGAACCTGGTTCATCGTGGCTGGTTCATCTGACTGACAAGGTACGTGCTCATCACTATACACTTATTGAAATAACTATAGTCACTCATGAGCAGGACTCTATCTATATTTGGCCTATTTCAAAATATCAGTACTTATCTCAAAATGAAATCGTTCCAAAGAGTCCAATCAAAGTGTAATTAGCCTAGATTGTAGGGAGCCATAACCGTCAATTTCACTGACACTCCTGAGTCGATTAGACTCCCACTTGACCAAGAATTACGCCTGTTGCACATTTATTAACCACATCTTTAAAACCCCATCATTACCTCTCTAATCCTTCACTCTTTCTTCTTCAAAAAGGCATAACCGTCGAACCAAGTTCATCATTCCATTCAACCAAAGTGATCATAGTTCGTTACCCTCTAAAGCTTCATAAACATGTCTTCCACATCACCCCCTGCTACATCATCATCAACCACTCTAGAATACAGTATCGCACTTGAGGATTCTGTTCTACTTCTCCATCACAACAAAGCTCTTCCACCCAATCTCCATCGAATTCTTCTACTCCTCAAAACAGTCCAGTTCCAGAACCCACTCCTTCACCCCAAACAACTCCAGCCATTACACCAAGCCCTACTCCTGTACCCAGAAAACGACGAGTAAAAATGCTAGCCAGGAAAACAGTTGCTTCTGGCTCTCTTGATCATAAATTGAATGCAAAGCTTCAGGCAATCCAGGCCCAAGATTCTGAAAACTCAAGCGACTCTTTCAAGTCTGCAAATGAGGAAGAAGCAATTGGTTCTTCAGACACTGAAAAGGTAACTTCTGAAATTAGGTCTGATCCTAAAATTGCTGAAAATAGGTTCATATTAATTGGGTCTCTAGTAGATCTGGAAATACCTGATAGGAGAAGAAACGATGGTAACATTAAGGGAAAAGAAATTGAGAGAGAGGGAGAAGGAAGTTATGAAAGGGGAATAGGTAAGGAAGGTGCTACACTGGCAATTTGTGGCCCTGCACCAGTAATTTCTGAGGAGGGTGTCAAGGATTTAGAGGGAAGCAACTATGGAGAAGTTGTTGCGGGATTGGAAAACTTACAACATGCAACTGATGAACCTGGTTCATCCATTGAAGAAACCTTGGCTGATCTGATGAGAAAACTGGGGGAAAGTTACAAACCCAAGAAGAAGAGAACCCCCAAAGCCAAGAAAGCTGATACTCGAGTAACAACCAAGAAAAGAAAGGCCCCTTCATATGTTGAGGTTCCTGTTCCTAAAAGTCGCACCACTAGAAGTGCAGTCAGGCAAAGTGAAATGGAGTTGGAGAAAGCTTTGAGGGAGAGTAAGAAAAAGAAAGCTGCCAAAGGGAAGGCAAAAGTTGGCAAGCCTGTTGAGGCAGTTGATGATAATGATGATGAGATGGACATGGTCCATCAAGAGAAACAACTGGCACATGTTGAGTTTGGGACACCCAAGCCCAAGAAGGCCAAGACTTCTGCCAAGAAGTCAGCTTCTGTGTCTGCCAAACCTTCAATAGTTGCCAAGCGAACCAAGTCTAAATCAGAGAAAGTAAAATTCAATGATGATGTTGAGTGGAGTGGAAAAGAAGCACAAGAGTCTGGTGAGGAGACTGACAATATAACAAAGTTTGGGAAGCGTACTATTCTGAAAGGAAAGCTTTTTAGGGATCTTGAAGAATGTGGGATGATTTTTCTTGTGGATACCTTGGATATGCAAGGTTGGAAGGACCTGGTCCTTCATCTTGATGCCAGGATGGCAAGAAATGAGCTTGTGGAATTTATGGCAAATGCGGAGGTCAAGGATGGAAGGGTTTCCACTAGGGTATATGGGTTGAGATCTCTTTTGATGCCAAAGAACTAGGCGAGATACTTGGTATTCCCTCTGAGGGATATGATGACTACACCAGGCAGAGGTGGCCAAGCTTGGATGGACTCCGTTCAGCCCTTCAAATCACAAGGTTATTCAGTGAGAATGAGCAGGAGATGGAGCCTAGGGCAGTGTTCAAAAGTGAGATGAGGTCGCATCATAAACTAATCTTTGAGTTTGTCATCAAGTGCTTACTTCCCAGGCAAGAGCGAAGGCATATTGCAAGTTACATGGATCTCACTCTCATGGAGTGCCTGTACAGTGGCCGACAGGTTAATTGGCCCTCCTTCATTATTCAACTACTGGACAGGGTAGTGAATGGCTCCAAGGCCCATTCTATACCGTATGGGTTCATCCTTACGACTGTGTTTGCTCACTTTAAGGTGCCTGTGAAGAAGGCTGATGGCTACCGCCAAGGACCACTTTGGGAGGAACACGTTACTGACCTGTGACTATATTGTGAATGTTCCTAAGGATGAACCTGGTTCATCAAGGAAAATGCATGTGAATAGCAAGGTCAGGATGCTTGTGCATGAAGGTGAGGTTAAGGATGCGGAGATCCTTCGATTGAAGACTCGCCTTACAGAGGTTGAAGTTGAGCGGGATGATCTCAAAGCTCAATTAGCAAAAGAAAAAGAGAAGAATGAGGAGATACTTCAACATATGCTATCTCTTCTTCAAGCAAAGAACCCAACCTATACCCCTTCCCAGCCTTAGGTGTCCAGTTCCCTCCTACACCCCTCTATGACCCAGTTTGGGATTTGTTTTGTCTATTCCTGTTTTTTTTTTCCTCATGGCTGTGACTGTTTTTATTTCTTTTTGTGTTTGGTGCATGAACTATTATCAGATCAATGAATTGTGTTGGCTTTGTTCTTGACTTTATCTCAGTTTCTTAAATAGCATGCATTTTTGGTTTCTTTTGATGATTAATTCATGATTTGCACCTGCAGTTGCCTCAATAGCCATGAGTAATTATTAAAGTTTTGGTAATTTTATCATTTTGTAACTTTTCGATGATGCCAAAAGGGGGAAGATGTGCTTTATTTGAAAAATTGTGATGTTTATAACCTAATGAACCTGGTTCTCTATGATAAATTTTTAATGCTATAAAAAGTGTCCATGTTGGATTGAAGTGTCTACAAGTTTAAGCACATAGTTTATCATCATAAAAAATGGGAAATTTTTTGAATTAAGTCACTGAATGGTTTTGAAGAATGACAAATGTCCTCACAGTTGAACCAGGTCCATCATGGAATACATAGACATGCAGACTGAATGGCACGAGAAGAGTTCACACGCAGGAGATAAACACCATCTCTGAATTAAGGGGTTATCTCCTAAGCAAAAAGATTGCAAATTGATAGGGAGATGGACTTCGTATTCAGGTAGGACATAATCAAGATAGAGGAGGATCAAGGAAGTTGAGATCAACTCAAACTCTTCCACCAAGGAAGAGTTGCATCATTCTACTTCAACGTCTCAACTGCTGATCCTATATATGTCAAAGTGTTCCTGCTGAATAATGCGCACAAACATAGAAGTGAAACAAGAATTGAGAGCAAAATTACCAAAGCAATTTTACAAGCAGTTCATGTGAAGAATCCTTGTGCGACTCAAAAACTACTTGAACTAGCTCGAATAACCAGTTCCATCTGTTATCTTTTGAGTCTAGTTGTTTGTAGTAGGTGATTACAAATCGTATCTTTCGACTTTATCTAGAAGTAATTGTAATAGGTACACAGTATTCAAGTTTGAGTTAACTTGAAGTTTGTAGCAATTAGCTAGAGGCTAGTTTGCCACAAGGGGAATAGAGTTAGTCCTTAGGTTTACAAAAGAGTTTATTTTGTAAATGTTGTTTGGCTTATTGACATAGTGAAGAGTTTGGGAAAATCCTACTGGGAAGTAGGTCGTGATTTTTTCACCTTTTGAGCCAGGTGTTTTCCACGTAAAATTGTTGTGTTCTTTTATTTCAGCCATTATTATTCCGCAAACTGTAGAAGTTGGAACACCTAGAAGAACCTGGTTCTTCTATACCGACAACACTCAAAAATTAGACACCACACAAATCACCCCTCCCCCCCCCCCCCCCTTGTGTGGTATTGACGTATAAAGCATAAGAAAGTACGCAAATTTCTTACTCAAACTTGACCTAGAAAAAGACTTCGACAAAATGGAATGGGGTTTCATTAAAGAAACTTTGCACTTCTTTAACTTTCCGAAACAAATCATCAACTTAATTATGCCTTGTATAAGCACCTCTTCCATCTCTATCCTTCTAAATGGTCACCCCTCACCTTTCTTCTTCCCCACGCGGAGCATACGCCAAGGTGACCCCTTATCTCCCTACATCTTCATCTTATGCAAGGAACGACTCTCACAAAAAATTCATCAACTAGTTGACTACCAACAATGGAAGGCCATAAAGATCTCAGGAAATGGCCCACACATTTCTCACCCGCTGTTTGCCGATGATATAACACTAACTTCCAAATTAACCACTGCAAGTGTCCATTCCATTATAGATACTCTTACTCAATTCACTAAAAAATCAGGACAAAGCATTAACTTTACTAAGTCCAAAATCTATTTCTCTCAAAATGTTACTCAAATTGATAAATTCTTCGTCCTAACCTCCTTCAATATGCAAGAAGGAGTCCAGTTTGAAAAATATTTGGCCTTTCCCCTATTTGTACAAAAACCAACTAAATCTGAATTCCAGTACATCCTGGATAATTTTAAAGCAAAATTGGCGGATGGAAAGTCAATATGCTCACAATGGCAGGGAGAACTTCTCTTATTAAATCTACGTTGAACACCCTCCCTAACTATGTTATGCAAATCATTAAAATTCCTCAACAGGTCATATCCAAAATGAACCAGTATCAACGAAATTTCCTATGAGCACTACTCAACATAAAAAGAAAATTCATCATATTAAATGGTCCCTCATTCAACAACCTAAATGTCAAGGTGGTCTAGGCTTTCAAAATTTAACATCTAAGAACAATGCCCTATTAGGAAAATTAGCATGGCACCTATTTAAATCACCTGTCTCACTATGAGCATCCCTAATGCTAGCTAAATACACCACCCCCACTCACCACAACTAAACCTCCAACATCTGGAAAACTATTCAATTAGGCTGGAAGCTTTGTCAAAAAGGAGTGGTATGGCACATCGCTACAGGCCAACGCATTACTTCTGGACTGAACCTTGGATAGGGCCAAATATCACACTTAAAGAAGTCATCGAAGGACCCCTACCAAATCACGAAGAAAATTTCAAGGTCAATCAACACATCACAAATAATATGATCAACACTACAAATCTATCCTTTGCCCTACCTACCCCAATCCTTTCTTTAATACGTCAAATTCAGATCCCAACACTTGCTAATTGCCATTCCTTTGATCAAATAATTTGGGATCTTACAACTTCTGGTCATTTCTTAGTAAAATCACTATACAATGCATTAACTGACAGTCTGACACTAATACACCCTATCACTACTCTTGGCTTTGGAACTAAACCTACCTCCAAAAATTATATTTTTCCTGTGGTTAATCTCCTACCAAAGGCTATCTACCGCAACTCATCTATATAATATCCACATCACATATTCAAACATCTGTACACTCTGCCTCCAAAGTGCGGAGACAATTAATCACCTCCTGTTCCAATGCCCAATTTATCGCCGTCTATGGATTCAATTGGGACTCGCGAATAATCTAAACACTATGGATCTTACCAACACATGGCCTCTTCAAATCATCCACACCTTACTTACTACCAAGAATCATTTGCCCTTAAACTTACCACCACGATTATTAATTCCATATGCGACATGGAATATCTCGAGCCTTGGTAATCAGTTCATTTTCCAACATCAACTACTCACCCCAAATATTCAGCAATTTGTTTCACAAGCAACTGAATATCAATGTATCATTCAAAAGCAATAGCAAAAACCAACAACCACACCCATGTATGTCAAGTGATACCCTCCTACCCTGAGTACCATTAAATTAAACACGAACGGATCCTCAAAGGGCCATCCACCACGAAATGGCATAGGCAGCGTTTTCAGAGATGCCATTGGTTACTTGGATTCATGGGCACAAGACCCACAGGAAACTCTACATATATGGAATTATGTGCTTATTACAGGGATTACAATTAGCATGGCATCACCACTTTACTCCATTAGAATCAACGTGGATTCTACAAAGGTAATCTCGATGTTAATTCATCACAATTTACATTAGTTAAATTTTAATAGAATGTAGGTACTTGCTCCGGCAACTGGGTAATCCAATTATCAACAACACATACATGGAGCAGAACCGCGTTACAAATACTCTTGCACATATGGAGCCTCACCAACCTCAATGGAACATACACTCCTTTTTCCTCAACCACCCACTTGCATGCACACAACAACGACGACAATATTGTAGATCAGTCTAGCGATCACTATAATGATCCAGTTTTTGTTTCTTCTTTTTGTAACAATCTCCAAAATGCATGTTATGCTACTTGTAATGGCTCTGGTTTTTGAATTAATATAAGTTCGTCTGTTGACCTAAAAAAAATTGATAATAGACTACAACTGGACGTTGTCTTTTTTCATTTTAGCCATGAATTTATATAAATGGCAGTACAAAAAAACAATTCCGAAGGAGATTGAGAATTCAAAGTAAAAATCTGAGTTAAATAGCAAATTGAATCCTATAATTACAACACCCAAGAAAAAAATTGAAGAAATCCATAACTAGTAAGTCTGAGTTGTCGATGAAGAAATATTTAATCTAAAGAATCTTTCTAAGAAAAGTTACAGTAACGAGACATGTTCCTTCATGACTAGTATTCAGATATTTTTTCAACAAAGTTCACATTTTTTTAATACTTTTTTTGTTCTTTTATGCGAGAATAAGGTATTGTATAAAAGAATTGCATGATGGGAGATTTATCATAATTCCTTTTCATTTAAACCAATTTAAGTTACAAAAAAGTCAAACTCAAGGAGGTAAATGTTGGAAAAATATTTGGGAATAGAAAAAGAAGAAATTAAATACTTTTGTTATGGTTAGGAATTTATTTTAATCATTTAAATTTCATTCATTGATTTTTAACCATGACAAGTGTCTCCGATCCAAATAAAAACTTAAAAAATGGAGAAACTAAAAAATGAAGGAGTTAGGTCAGTTAATCTGGAATATAATTAATAATATGCTGTAACCAATTTGGTTACACTAATCGATAGTACTTTATATTATTCACTCCAATCACGTGGAGGAAAGTTGCACGATGATTTCGGACTATGAAAGAAACTCTCATTACATACTTTTGTTTTGCAAGAAACTCACGAGAGCCAGCGAGAGTTGAATTTATTATATAAGAAAATGATATTATATAGTCGTTTTTTAAATCAGGATGAAAATATTTTTGTATACATAAACATTTCTGTATGTTCTATATACAAAAATATAGATTTTATATATTTTTGAAACTGTCGAATATAAAAATAATTTTTGCTGCGGTCTAAAAGTGATATTTGGCCAAATTATATAGTGTCGTGTGAGTTCGATGTAAAATTATGTAAAATATGGAGGTATTAGAATTTATTAAGTCCAAATATTGAGAGATAAAATTGAATTGGCAGGACCCACGCAGCTGTAGGTTTAGACTTTTTCACTCCCCAAATTTGTCATGTCTCTTCGTCCTCAACTCCCCTATTCAAAAGAAAAAAGAAAAAAGAAAAAGGAAAAAACGGATACGATTTTTCGAATGAAATCCTTGAAACCAAGTTTCAAAACTGTATAATAATTTCTTGCTTAGAATAGTGATTAAATATACTCCTGCTGGTGGAGTGGGTGTGGGTAAGTACGTTTGCCTCCTCCATAATTTGTTGTAATTAGTACTAATTACAAGATCTCCATTGAGTTTTAATTATGCTTCTTTCTCTTGCCACCAATTTTATTTTAAAGCACTAAAGCTGCTCTTAACACTTTTTTCTGTAATGTATCAAATTCCAACTGTATTCTAAACACAGACAAATATTAGTGTCATAAACACTGCTGGTAATTAGACTTTTAATAGTGCCAAGTACTTCATTATTGACACACACACAAAAAAAAAAAGTCTCCAATAAGATTAAGAAAGTTGTCAGATCTTATAAGTTGTGTCTGCTGAAAGTGAAAGAATACGAGTAACATCTCAAAGTATCAAATCTTGTAAGACCAAATACATATATGATAAATAATGCCATCACGTTGTTTATCTTAGAAAACGGATAACAGTTGAATTTATACGTGATTTTAAGAATATGTGAATTAATTCAATACAAATGATAAATGGCGTCAGACTAAATGGATAAAAGACGTGATAAATTGTCAAACCAATAAGGAGGGTGATCCCAGACTCAGTAACGGCTTAACGAAGTGCCTGCCTTCGATCCCGGGCTCACACTAATGAGGAAATGATGAACAAAAGTAAGAATTCTGGATAACAAAGAGAGTAAGAGTATATTGCTTTGATAGAATGGGAATTGATCCCAGTTTCTTTGAGTAATTAATTAAATATTGAACCAAATGCACCATTCAATATTTATGGGGCATGGGTGCCGATACATATATAATACTGGACCAATTATAGAAAATACGTAAATAAAATACCTAGTTTAGCAGAAGGACCATGGGTTCACGTGTCTCGTAACGTGTGCTATAAATCCGTCCCTTTATGCGTGTTACAATATCCTTGATCAACAATTAGTTTCTCCTTTATATAGTATGAGAGTTTCACCCTAAGTACAATTCTAAAAAAGAAAAAAAATTCTTTCGTTATGTTAATCACTGAGTCACTGCTGATACGGGCCAAGATTTACGCTGTGACATCTGGTTGGACACGGAACGACTCTTTGTTAGTCGTGTTCGGCCGCTTGGTAATGCTCTCTGAAGTTGAGGGACTCGAATTGGACCCAGGAGATGTGGCCTCGATGCTTCCGAGGGCGGATGTTATGCTCGGTTCCGATGTGAGAGGTTTTCCGCCCAGACTCCGATTCTTTATGATCACGTTTCAGTTCCATTTGTCTTATCGGGAAATCGAGATGTACATCAACGTGCTCGATTTAAACCATATACACACGTGCCAATACTATATATAAGCACAAAGTCCTAAATTAATTACTTGAGATATATAAGAAGAAACTTCTCTCTTTCATTTTGGTGTTCCCTATAGCAAAATGTGTGAATTACATAATATAGGTTTTATGATTATTGAGAAAGTTTTTCAATTTTTTTTTCTGACACTTAGGTAGTTAGAAAAAAATTATTTGAGCTCGTTAACTTAGCTTGTCTTCTTTACCGAGCTAGTATAAAGAGATACTTCATGTTTATATAATACCAAATTATATTTAACTTAAACAAAAGATTACCAAGGTAATTAATAACAAGCTATAACTTACAGAAATTTCTTGATACATCGTATATGAGACAAGACGACAAATAGAAAAGTATTAGTATGAATATTTAAGCTAGGTATTATATCTTAATTAACTTGTGTTCTTTTTAAAATAAAGATTAGAAGCAACCCCTCAAAGGGCACTATTTTATCAAAAAAGACACACCAACTTCTTGCATGACCATGTACATTTAATTTGTCAAAAATGTATCTCACCTACTTTTAGGAGGAGCATATATTTGAATTCTTCGATTTTAAATTTATGTATACTTTCTTTATTTCAGTCTAAATATCTAATTTTAAGAAAAAACATGGTACGCCTATGTTTTTGCCTTATCTAAGGGTCACATGAATTAATGTTTTAGGTTGGGAGATGGAAGTTATAAAATTATAAAGTGAAGTGTTTTATACAACTTTTTTCTTTCTATATATAGGCATAGATGTGCACCCACGGACGTCTGCAAAATGATTAACTCCATTTTGAGAGCATATAGTTTGAACATCACCACCTAAGTTATTAGCTTAGGGGTCTGACCTAATCATCAGTAAAATGGGAGGAGAACAATTAGATCTCAAGTTCAAGTTTCAGTTGAATTGAAATATACGTGATGATTTCTTTTTATCTGCCTAAATTTTAGTGGACATACTATTAGGGGCGGATCCAGGATTTATAGGTTGTGGGTGCTTTACTGATTTTAGCTTAAATTCTAGATGACCAAACATGATCATAGTGTGTGTTCATGGTCAATTAGTGAAGTTTTTAGGTATTATTTATGAATATGTTTCATAATCTAGCCAAAGCCAATGGGTGCTTCAGCACCCACATGTCCAAAGGTGGATCCGCCACTGCATACCATATACATGTGTTGATAAGAAATATCAAATATTAGAAGACAAGTATTAGCTTCATTTGAACCCAGAGTTCGACACAAAGTATAGAAATATATAATAAATATTATATTCTGAATCCAATATTTAAAATACGTAATGACTTCAATTTGCAAGAACCTAAATGTTAAATCCATCAAATTAAAATCTTGAATTAACCTTTAAAAATATACAAGTTGAACTGATCACCACTATCATAAAAAGAAATGTTATTAGCCTCATTTCTTCATAAAATATGATTGCAAAAAATTAAATAAAAAATACAAGTTTCATAATTGAGGAAAATAGGGGGGGGATAGTGTTAGTTATCCTGTTATTGCTAGATATTCTTCTCTGCGAAGAGGCTTTTCTCGATTTTAAATAAAGTTTTTGTATGAAAAGAATATGATCTATGAAACCGAAAATAAAAGGCATTTTTTCAAAGAGAATGTACATAAAAGTAGTAAATACATCACTACATTTGGTAATTTCTATAAATGAAATTACAATACAATAACTAAATCATGTTGCGTGTGAAATTGGATAAAAATAACCATATAGTAGTATTTGTAAGCCAGATTTAGCTTACAGATTTTTTCATTTACTAAAACTTGAAAACGATTCTTAATTTGTTATCCTCAATTTCAATGAGTTTAATGGAGTAGAATTTAACAAAAATTTCTTCCCTTTTAATTTGATATGCACATACGATTATTATAGTTTAGCTCAGACTGATTTTAAAATAAATATATAAATGGAAAGTGAATAAAAATACATGATAATGACCGGTCAATGTTGAAGTCTCTTTCTTTTTTGTATTTTTTCTCTGTCTACTCCAATTAGTGCCAGACTGAAAAAAGAAAAAGAAAAAAAAAAAGTGCCAGAGTGATGGTGCTGACGGAGAGGTCAACGAAGGGTAAATTAGTACTTTAACATACCTTAATTTTTCAGACCAAGATAATAAAGAGAGCACCCTCTAAATCCACTATAATTAGATAAATAAATCCAAAATTAATTACTGAAGATTACAGGCTTTGGCGGGATATCTCTTTCTTTAATCTTAAACCCCCTCATTTTCATTATATTTCAAATTTTAACCCCTATATTTTACTGCTATTTTACGCAACAGCCATTGTCTTTTCTGTCACCTCTTTTCTCTTCTTTCTAAAGATTCTCAAGGTGCTTTTTTCCTTACATTTTAAGCTCCCCCCAGATCTTAAAATTAGGTGACACACAATTCTTTAGCACCATTGTTTTTTCAACATTCTTTTTTTATTTTTTTTGGTGAATGTGATGTTTGAGCTTTTGAATATTGAAATATTACTGTTCATGAAGTGACGTGTGGTTTCTCTGCTGTAACTGTGAAGTGTTTGTTTCTGCAGTGAAATCTACTAACAAAAATAAAATTCTTTTTTTTCACTATTTTAGGAGAAAAAAAACAACAACAGTTGGGGGTGTACTGTAAATATAGGTTTCCTAATAGATTCTCATTTCTCATTCTTGCTTTTCTTGTTGAAAAAGATCTCATCTTTTTTACTTTGGGAATTTTTAAGGATTTTTTTGTTCCTGGGTCCAGGAATATCTTGGTTGCATTTTGTGGGGTTTAAAGTTAGGTTTTTGAATTCACATTGTTTGAATTTAAGGGTGTGGATCAGAAGAATCTTGCTGGATCTTTAAGTTACTCAGCAAAAGTGGAATAGGTATTTCTTGGTTTAGCTCAATCTTGAGCTTACTGTACTTGGCCTTTATGCATTCCACTTACAAATTTCAAGATCCAATTTTTTTTGTGTGGAATTTCTTCTTAATTGAGACTTCTTTAGTTTTTAGTTGACTGCCTGTTTGGATCAATGCTAGTGTCTTAAAGTTAATTATAGTATAAACCTGTTATAATTGACTGCCTGTTTACTCTAGTTTCTTCCCTGCCTAATATTTTACCCATGCTTGAGCTGTGTGATGCCGAGAGTCTCCCGGAAACAGCCTCTCTACCCTTTTCGGGGTAGGGGTAAGGTCTGCGTACACTCTACTCGGGATTTTACTGGGTATGTTGTTGTTGTTGTTGTTGCTTGAGCTGTGCTATAACGGGAAATGTTCACATGCTTTTGACTTAGTTGCCTTTACTATGCCTTACTTGTTTGCGCTTTGCAGTATGGATGTGTAATTTGTGGCATTAAGTAGGTAGCTTGGTTTAATGTGAGAACTTATGTTGAGTTTTTCAAATGTCATGGCTTCTCGATTCCAGTAGAAAAAATGGGAGTAGAAGCTAGAATGTAATATTTAGTTTATAATCAGGAGTATCATATGTTCAGAAGCCATTTCAAGGTGTAATTAGATTATGAATAATTCTTTTATCTTCTTTCGGTGAATTATCGAATTTGTTTTCGTTTCTGACATCTCTATCTTCTTCTCATGAATTGTTCAGTGGAACTGAGATTGATATTGCCTGGATCTGAGGGGAAATCATGGTTTGTAGCTGATGCTAGATTGGATATGCAACAATGTCGAGGAGCACTAAGTGGAAGCTTGAAAAGAATAAAGTGAAAGTGGTCTTCCGGCTTCAATTTAATGCTACTCACGTATGATTTAACTCTTTTTATTTCAAAAATTTGCAATTTCTGGTGGCCAGATGCACCTTTGTATAGAATGTGATCATTGTTTCAGAGCTGAGAAGTAGTTTGCTTTTAGTCTTTCTGGCGGTTAAATGCTTGCTAAAGAGTAAAGACAATATGCAATCAAAGGTCAATAATGCCTAAATACAAGATAGAGACATATCCTGCAACAACATGTAACTCCTTGGCTTTTGCCAGTTTCTTAGGATTATAGCAACAATTACATGATTGCTCCGGTATTCTACACTACGCATAACTTTGGCCTAATCTTGTGCTAATGCAGAATTTTCAAAGTCCTCCCAATCATTACCTTTTCAGTGAATAGTATTAGTTACCTAGTCGAAGGTACAAAAGCATATGCTAGAAAATTATTTAATATTAACACGTGTAAAGAAAATTGTAACCATTGCGAAAAATCAATTAGTTGATGCAAAGTTCACTGTGTTGTATTGTACTTTTGGTGATGGATTTGGTTAAAACCAGAAGTAGCCAATCTACAGTATACATTACGATGGAGCAAGCATTGACTAAAGCTCGCCTTTTTGGTGTTACAGATACCACAATCTGGATGGGACAAGTTATTCATATCCTTTATCCCTGCTGACTCTGGAAAAACAATTGCAAAGACGACCAAAGCCGCTGTAAGAAATGGAACATGCAAATGGGGTGATCCAATTTATGAAACGACAAGGCTTCTTCAAGATGTCAAAAGCAAACAATTTGATGAGAAGCTGTACAAACTTGTGGTTGCCATGGTAGAGTTTTTTTTTTCTGTTAGCTTCTACATTGCTTTACTTTATCAACAAAAATGAGGAAAAAAATAGAGCTTCTAGATAGCTTATACTTGAATTCCTGGTTCACTTTTCCGATAGCTAATTTAAAGAAATTAAAACTTGTCTTTTTGTACTATCTGAGTGGATTAATTTTCCTCTTTGATGCTTTTAATAGTTTTCTCATTGAATCTGATAATACTCTCAGGGTTCTTCACGGTCTAGTATCCTGGGCGAGGCAACAATTAATCTTGCTGATTATGCTGAAGCATCGAAGCCTTCTGCTGTTGCTTTGCCTCTTCAAGGATGCAATGCGGGAACAATATTACATGTGAGGCAAATATTGCTATTCCTGGCACTTCTACTTGACCACCTTCAGCATATGTTTAAATGTTGTGTTTTAAGTCATAATGATGTGCTACAACAAATTGTTCTTGGCTGATGTAAGAAAGTTATTCACAATTGGCATGTTTAATACCTGAATTAATAATTACTCTTAATTTTGTGTAGTTGCAGTGACATCCTTTTCTATTTTCACCATTTCCCATCTTCTAGAATTCCAGAACTGCTCTTTGACAAAACCAAGGCGCTCATGCAGCTGCAGTTATATAATATTTTCTAGGATTAGGATAATATTATATCAGCACGAATGTATGATATCTGAGCTACCAGTCAATCCTTGCCCTTCACAATTCTATTTAATGTTTACTTTTCTCTGTCAATGTCTGTTCTGAATTTATAGTTACTCATTTATATGTATTTTGTTATCTGTTTTTGTCACTTCTGTTTAATTTGTTGTTTAATTGCATGTTATTTCTCCAGGTCACAGTTCAGTTGCTAACTTCTAAAACAGGATTCAGGTAGAACATCTTAACATCTAAGCCATATGATTTTTCTTATGAGCAAGTGACAGAAGGTGCATTTGCTTGCAGAGAATTTGAGCAGCAAAGGGAACTTAGGGAGAGAGGTTTGCAGTCAGGATATGATAACAAGCATGATGACTCTGGTACTGGAAAAGTCCTATTTTCCGGAGAGACTGGCCATGATCACATTGATAAGGTCTGATTAGTTTTAACTCTCCCTTTGTACATCATTTGGTAATCTAGAGTCTCAATTCCAGTTTTAAAATAGGTAACTACCGTCAGCCTAGCATGAAAATATGATTGAGTTTTTGATAATATAAATGTTATGAAGGTTTCTGAATCACCAAAATGTTAATTCCTACTGCGCTGCAGTTGGTCAAATCAGCTTCTGTGACTTCCTATATGTTCTTTCTTGTTTCCTTGCCCTAGATCGTTGCCGCGAATTACTCTACAAGGGTGCCGAACTCCTAAATATGGAGTACGCATTACTGATTGCTATTACCAGCTTCATTTAACCTATTAGTTGACCGTGCCAATTTTGCGATTTTGAACAAATGTTGTGGAAAAATAGAACAAAATTTATGATCATTCAAATTACTTGATTTCCTTGGTTTTCTCTTCGTTCAGTTTGCAAATTTCTTGATCTGCTTCTTTTTCATATCCTGATTTTGGTTCCATTTGCTCTGGCGTAGGTTAGTTCAAGGGTCAGATTCAGACCAGAGGCTAAAGAACTCTCTTCTGTTGAGGAGGAAGTGGAACTAAACGAGGAATGTACTGACTTGACAGCTGGATTTGATGGCTCTTCCAATACTTCAGAGAGTCTATATGCTGAAAAGCATGATTCATCAAGTGCACATGAAACTGATAGTCAAGGCCAGCTGTCAGAGAAAGGTAATAAATCTGATAATCAAGCAACGGCCCAGAGTAGCAGTTCGGTTCATGGATGGGTGTCAGACTGCTCAGTGGATAATGAACTGGCAATTGCTTATGAGGAGAATAATAGACTTAGAGCAAGCTTGGAATTGGCAGAATCATCGGTTTTTGAGCTTAAACTTGAGGTAAGCACTCTTCAAGGTCAAACTAATGAATTGGGTTCTGAAACAGAAAAGTTTTCTCAGCTACTTACTGCTGAGATATCCTCTAGTGTGGAGTTGGCAAAAGAGGTTTCTGTCCTTAAATCAGAACGTTTAAATTTCAAAGATTGTATTGAAAGACTAAGAGCTTTGAAATCAAGCTGTCAAAATCGTGGTGGTGAAAGTGGTGCTGCTGATTCTGGTTTAGTTCAAGATATACAGGTAAGATGGATGAAAGGAATTTCAGTGGTTGAAGATAGAATCAAAGAACTTCAAAATAAAGTTTGTCTTGGATTCTATGAAAGAGACTACAGGTTTCTTCATTCGGAATTGGAGTCGTTGCTTCAAATTCTACTGGAGGTTAAACAAGGAGCAAGAGATGAGATGTTGTTGCTAAATAAAGTAACATCAGTGGATATAAAGGAGACTACAGCGAGAGATTTACCCAATATCGAACAGCCTTTGTCAGGGCTTGGGTTGGAATTGGATCTTTGTACACCAGAAAATTTGCTTCATCATATTGGCATACCCCCACTGGTTACTCAAGGAAGTGATTCCACAGTTGCTATTGATGCAATGAAAGCCAAAATTTTTGATCTGGTACGAGAATTGGATGACGCAAAGGTTGAAAGGGAAAATCTGCTGAGAAAAATGGATCAGATGGAGTGTTACTACGAAGCTCTTGTGCAAGAACTCGAGGAAAATCAGAAACAAATGCTGGCAGAGTTGCAGGGTCTAAGGAATGAGCATTCGACATGCCTTTATACCATCTCAAGTAGCAAAGCTGAAATGGAATTAATGCGACAAGATATGAGTCAACGTATTTTACAGCTTACTGATGAGAGACGTGACTTGGATACACTTAATAAGGAGCTCGAGAGAAGAGCTTCTACTTCAGAAGCAGCTCTGAAAAGAGCCCGCTTGAATTATTCTATTGCAGTAGATAAGCTGCAAAAGGATTTGGAGCTTCTTTCATCGCAGGTGGTGTCCATGTTTGAGACTAATGAGAACCTCATCAAGCAAGCAATTCCAGAACCTTCGCGACCACAATTCCTTGGATATTCGAATATTGTTCAGAATTTAGAACAATATGATAATACCGAGCAGTTTCCAATTCAGGATCAACATTTAATTGCAAGGAAACTAACACTCAGTGGAGATGTCCTTACCGATGACTTGAAAAGATCACTGTGCTTGCAGGAGGAGCTTTACAAGAAGGTTGAAGAAGAACTTGGTGAAATGCATTCAGTTAACTTGCACTTGGATGTATTCTCTAGGGTTTTACTTGAAACTCTGATTGAAGCAAATGCTAATGCTGGAATGATGAAGAAAGACATGGGTGAACTTGCTCAGCAGTTGGAGGCTTTGAATCTCTGCAAGGAGCAGTTGGTGGTAAGATTGCAGGCTGCTTTGGAAGATGTTCACAGTTTGCATGAGGAGAAAGCAAGTTGCTTCCTCAAATGCAGCGATCTTTCTCTGCAGAATCAATCTTTGGAAGCTGAACTCGTGAATCTTTCAAAGGCAAACTCTCTCCTCACTGAGAAGTTCATGGAATGGGAAGCAATCATGGTGCAACACACAGCAACTCAGAATAGATATGAAGCTTGTGTGGAAGAAAATAAAGCACTCTCCACTTCATTAAAAGAGGAATCGTTGAAAAGCAGTAGGCTTCAAGACGAGATTTCACTTCTGAAGGATGATTTGCTAACTGTCAGAGCCAAATCAGCGGACTTGGCTTCCTCTAATGAAAATCTTCATGAAGATATTAGCTTCGTGCAGGGTAAGTTGGCTGGTATATTGGTATCTTATGAGAAGGAACTCTCTCTTCTTTGCAATTCCTCTTGCTGTGAGTTGGAGTTCAGGGATATAAGAGGTCTCACCATGCAACTGGAAGAGGTTCAGCATAGTGCGTGTAGCAAGATTTTTCATCTTATGCAGGAGAAGCAAAATCTAGAAAGTGAAAAATTAGTTGCTGAGGTATCCTTGTCTGCTAGTAGATCAGAAATAATTGCCATGAGGCAAAAGTTTAAAAATGATATACAGAGGATTGTAGCTAAATTTGATGTGTCAACTGCTCTTGTGGAGAAACTTCAGGTTGAACTTGAATCTGTGACGAATAAACTTCACCTTACCTCTGAAGTTGAAGAAAATTATGCGCAACAGAACATAGAGCTTCTGGTTGATCTTGCTGCCTTTGAAGTCGAGTTACAAAATGTAGTATCGAAGAATGGGCATATTGCTCAAGATATCTTGGGCTTGGACTCTGTAGCTGACGAGCTTGAACAAAATGAGTTAACCATTTGTGAACTAAGACAAGAGAAGGAAGATCTCATGACCTCTCTATGCGACAAGGCTGAGGAATTTGCCGAGCTCGCGTTAGAAGTTAGTCATCTGAAAGACAATTTGAGAAGTCTGCAAGATGAATTGCAACTCGAGAGAGGTCTTAAGGATAAACTAGAGGGTTCAGTACAAAATCTTAGTTTGCTGTTGAACGAGAAAGATGACAAGTTACTGGATTTGGAAAAGCAAATTGCTGAACTGGTGCAGTTCAGGCAACTGGCATCAGAGTTAGAGGATGAGAAATCTAGACTTAGCCATCTTTTGCAGCAGCATGATGAGCATGCAGCAAAGCTTCAGGAAGAGTTATCTTGTGTGTCTGGTCTAGAGGGCTCTGTGAGAGATCTTGCCTCTCAATTGAACGAGAAGGATGACAGGTTACTGGATTTGGAACAGCAAAATGCTGAGATGGTGCATTTCCGGCAGCTGGCATCAGATTTAGAAGTGGAAAAATCTAGACTTGATCAGCTTTTGCAGCAGCGTGATGAGTATGTGGCAAAGCTTCAGGAAGAATTGTCCTGTGTTTCTGGTTTAGAGGGGTCAGTTCAAAAACTTACTTCTCAACTGAATGAGAAGAATGACAGGTTACTGGATTTGGAAAAGGAAAATGCTGAACTGGTGAATCTCAGGCAGCTGGCAGCAGATTTACAGTTGGAGAAGTGTAGACTTGACCAACTTGTGCAGCAGCGTGATGAGCAGGTGGCAAAGCTTCAGGAAGATTTGTCCCGTGTTTCTGGTTTAGAGAGCTCAGTTCAAGATCTTACTTCTCAATTGAATGAGAAGAATGACAGGTTACTGGGTTTGGAAACGCAAAATGCTGAGCTGGTGCATTTCAGGCAGCTTGCAGCAGACTTAGAAGTGGAGAAATGTAGACTTGACCAACTTGTGCAGCAGCATAATGAGCATGTGTCAAAGCTTCATGAAGATTTGTCCCGTTTTTCCGGTTTAGAGGGCTCAGTGCAAGATCTTACTTCTCAATTGAATGAGAAGAATGACAGGTTACTGGGTTTGGAAACGCAAAATGCTGAGCTGGTGCATTTCAGGCAGCTTGCAGCAGACTTAGAAGTGGAGAAATGTAGACTTGACCAACTTGTGCAGCAGCATAATGAGCATGTGTCAAAGCTTCAGGAAGATTTGTCGTGTGTTTCTGGTTTAGAGGGCTCAGTGCAAGATCTTACCTCTCAACTGAATGAGAAAAATGACAGGTTACTGGATTTGGGAAAGCAAAATGCTGAGCTGGTGCATTTCAGGCAGCTTGCATCAGAGTTAAGAGTGGAGAAATCTAGACTTGACCATCTTTTGCAGCAGCGTAATGGGCAAATGGAAAAGCTTCAGGAAGAGCTTTCCAATGTTTCTGATCTAAAAAGGCATATGCTAGAATTACTAGAGTATGCCATAGTTTGTGATGTTAAGTTCACAGTTGCCATGAGCCACTGTGAAACACTGGATCTGGAGCTTGTGCGGCAGCTTAAATCATCAGATGTATACATTGCCGAGCTTCAGAAAGATTTACAGACCAAGTTGAATCAATGCCTTGCAACTGAGGCTTGTTCAATTCAAGAAAACAAGGAGTTGCTGAGAACCCTTTGTGCTGTTAGATCTGATTTTGAAGCTTCTGTTGCTCATAGTAATTTTCTTTCAGATGCCAAGAATGTTAGCACAGTGAAACTTGAGGAATATAAGAAGGATATGGCAATGTTGGAGGATTCTCTCCTCGAGACTAATAATTATCATGGTCGAGAAGTGGAGAAGTTGAAGTACATGCTGGCAAATGCCGAAGAAGAAATTAACCACTTGTTACTCTCCAAGGAGGAACTGGAGATCATGGTGATTGTGCTCCAAGGCAAATTAGATGAACTGCACCCCTACACGATTTTTCAGGAGAACAACAGAGATGAAATGGTGACCTTACAGTTACAGTGTAATGAGCTTACCTGCAAGTGTAAAGAGCTAAGTCACAAGCTCTCTGAGCAGGCCCTGAAGACGGAAGAATTCAAAAATTTATCCATCCATTTGAAGGAGCTTAAGGATAAGGCTGATGCAGAATGTCTCCGGGCTCGCGAGAAAAAAGAATCTGAAGGGCCACCTGTTGCTGTGCAAGAATCCTTGCGAATAGTTTTTATTAAAGAGCAATATGAGTCAAAATTCCAAGAGTTGAGGCAACAAGTTTCCATCTCCAAAAAGCATGGAGAAGATATGCTTTTGAAGTTACAGGATGCATTAGACGAAATTGAAAGCAGGAAGCGATCTGAAGCTTTGCACTTGAAGAAGAATGAAGACCTAGCTCTCAAAATCTTGGCGTTGGAATCCGAATTACAGTCTGTGCTTTCTGACAAGCGTGAGATAATGAAAGATCATGATAGAATAAAGGCAGAATTGGAGTGTGCTTTGCTAAGTCTAGAGTGTTGCAAGGAAGAAAAAGACAAACTCGAAATATCTTTGCAAGAACGTGTGAAAGAGAACTCCAGAATTGCAGCTGAACTTACTTTGACTAGGGAGCAGCTGGAGAATGTCACATCTTCTATTGTATCTAAGAGAGAAAATGGCCAGATGGACAAAGTTGAGGTTGACCCTGACGAGTCAAATGTAAATCCTCCTCCTCCTCCGGATGCCATACCTGAACAAGATTCATCTGATGCCCAGAATGTCAAGAAAACAACCTTATTTATGGATGGTAGAAGTGAAGAATCAACTTCACCAGTGAAACTTCTACTCACTCCGGTAAGCTCTCTAACAAGAACTAGATGTGGTAGTTAATGCATAATGATTTTTTTCCCCCTTCTGAGAGAAGGTAAGTATGTAGTTGATGTGGAATGTTTTCCTGAAAACCTTATTTAAATATGCTCTTTTGGGCCACATAAAGCAGAAAGTTACAGGGTTCACACAACAAATGTGGTAATAAACATACCTATGCTATCTACGCCCGCCAAGTATATAGTAAATAAACCCACCAACCCACCTTGTCGTGTGCGCGTGAGGCTGTACAAAATCCAGTGTTAGTTTTCAATGTTATTATTTCCTTTATATTTTATCTATGTGCGAAACGAAGAACAGGAAAAAATAGCCGTCGTTTCCTTTGCATTTACAAGCTAGCATCCATGATTTTATAGATTTTTACAATCTTCAACAGCTATCCAAGACTGTGAGACTTATCCCCAACTATGCTGGAAAACCATCTAGGATTTTGCATGGCATAAAAGCATAACCAACATGTCAAGGAATAGATGGTATTAAGACATGGTCAATGCTAGCTAGGACCTAGGGTACTTGGAAGGGAATAGGATGAGTTACAGCATTAGTTAAAACTTGCAATTTAAATATAGAAACACAGGCAGCGGTACATAAAATAAAGAGATTCCTTTCCGTTCTGTGCATTACACTTTTCTTCCACGTGGATGGAAGTCACATAGCACATCTATCCAAGACATGTAAAAATTGTAGACAAATTTAAAGAAGGAAAGAAAGATGAAAGACCTGATAGTTTAATATATGAGTTTGGTGGGCCGACAAGTTATGTGCCTATTGGATTTCTAGTTTTAATCTAGTGAATCTACACTTTCCTAATTGGATGACTTCAGTGGTTAAATCAATCTGATTTTGTAAATCCCTGCTCTTGCATTTCATCCCATAGAATCCCTTGGTTTTTGAAGTATTTGTTTTTTTCCCATCTTTTACCAGGATGCTGCATCAACACCTGTTGAAGGTTACTCACCACCAAGCAATGGAAGGCATATAGATTTCAGCAATGAACTGTTTGGAAGCAGGAATTTGAGGTCTAGCATGGAACATTTACACGAAGAGGTATTCTTTGAACTTACAAATTTATTGATCCAACTTGGATGGAAACAATCAAATTAGCCAATAGCAATTTAATTTCTTTTGCTTGCTCTGCAGTTGGAAAGGATGAAACGTGAGAACTCTCTCATTCCTGAGGACCAACATTCTGATCCAGGTTTTGAAGTTTTCCAGAGTGAACTCGTGCAATTACACAAGGTATACTGAAGTAACTTGTATATATTACAGTTAACAAGGAACTGCACCTTTTGCTTTTTACTTTTTGCCTTTTAGATGTAAATATTACAGCACCTTCTTAGTGCTGATTTCAATGAAAATGACCTCTTTTACGGCTCCCAAAAAAAAGTTAACTTGTATATATTATTGTTGAATATTTCATTGTGCCTCTGATCACTGTTTATTGTGATTCTTAATCTGGAAGGCAAATGAAGAGCTCCGAAGCATGTTCCCGACATTCAAGGATATAGCTAGCACTGGTAATGCACTAGAGAGGGTACTTGCGCTGGAAATTGAGCTTGCTGAAGCATTGAAGGCAAAAAATAAGTCTAGTATGTTCCAGAGGTAGGATGTTGCAATTACTTCATCATTGCCTGCTTAATTAGCCCTAGCAGATACTTCATTCTGCCATTTTCTTTTACTCAAATTTTTAGTACATCTTTCCTTTCGTGATGTCACATTGTTCAATCAACGTAGTAAATAACAACTGCCAATTGTGATTACTGTTTATGATAGATCCATTGCTGCAATTCTATGCTAACATCACATTATGTTTTCCTCATACGTACTACTTTATTCTCTAAAATTTAGGAAAGAATAATATTTTTCATGTCGCTGATTGACGGGTGATGATCCGTATTAAAATGGCTTTCTGAACACTTCTTCCATAGCTTCTAAAAAGCACTGAGAATTACTGTTGAAGGTCCAATAATCCATATATTGAACTGCATATATAAAATCTGTAAATCATGTTCTACCGCTCCTTGAAGCATTTCCTAGTCTATCTACCAAGACACTAAAAATAATTATTTTCTTAATCTGCTTGCATGGCAATGAGCAGCATCCGAAGCTGCCAAATCTTCCGTTTATGTGTTTCACTTGAAAGCCTACTAGAGATGTAACTCTTTAGAAGTGTTTTGCCGTTATTGTTGTCGCAATGAAAATTTTCTGTTTTCTTGGATGTCAGTGCTCTATGTTATGATATTTTATCATTAAAATAAATTACTATAGAAGTGACAGTTTGCTGTTTATCTATGCTTCAGTTCGTTTCTGAAACAACATAGTGATGACGAAGCAATCTTCAAAAGCTTCAGAGACATTAATGAGTTGATCAAGGAAATGTTGGAAATCAAAGAAAAGCATATAGCTATGGAGAATGAACTTAGGGAGATGCACGATCGATACTCCCAGCTAAGTCTGCAATTTGCAGAGGTTGAAGGCGAGAGACAAAAACTGAAGATGACACTCAAAAATGTCAGAGCATCTAAGACGAAGTTCGTGCAGCTAAATCGTTCTTCATCGTCCATAGTAGACAGTCCATCATAGCCACTCTTTGAATCCATTTCTTGATGAGCTCTCTGTGAGTAGATGCCAACACGTCTCATGTTAGCGCTATAAGTTGGTTCAGTTATATGGACTGCTTGCCAAGATAAGCTCCAAATATTGAGGAACCAATCCTGCAAGCTGCCTTGCTTCTATGTAAATGTTATAATGTGGCTGTCAAATTTTGTCACCCTTCTAAGTTAAGTGTAGATCTTGTTATCCCATATATTATAGCCTCAGTTCCCCCTTCCCCC
>ML287184.1:50395-63675 GCA_005239495.1 Nicotiana undulata
GGTAAACAAAAAGCTTTTTTGTGCGGGGGTGGGGGCAGTGGGGGTTGGCGGGGTGGAGGATAAGTGGTGGAGAAAAACAAAACATGAAAAAATTAAAAAATATTTTTCGGATAATATTTTCCTTCATGCCAAACACGCTCTCAATAAGATTTTAACTTATTTCTATTGACAGTTTAAAGAACTTTTATACTATCTAAAGTAGTATAACTTGTTGAATTATAGATTATATTACTTACCTTTTTTTTTTTTTTTTATGTTAGTAGTCTGCATTTCAATAAACAAATTACAGCTTATAGTTACTTTACATAAGCTCATGACTCTACATAAGCTCCTAGTTATGGACCTGCATCAGGATCCCGATTCATGGATCTCTCGGTTCGAGAAATCAAAATAAGAGGCTCGAACCATTTCTTATTCTAGTAGGTAAATTAACACCCCAGGTCGTGAAAGAATCGTCGTATGTCTCGGAAGATAGATTGTTACGAGCTATACTTGGTATTCAGGTATCTACTTCAAAAGAAACTTGTCTAAAACTACCTTTTGCTGTTTCTTTTTCTGCAGTACCTCGACGTGACATGAGCGTGAAAGGGGTTCAAGAATCAGTTTTCTTTTTATAAGGGCTAAAATCACTTATTTTGGCACTAGAGATCAAGAGGAGTAGGAGGAAAAGGGCGGGGTGCAGACAACCTAAGATCAAGTAGGGTAACTTGACCAAGGACAAAGCTCAGGAGTTAGGGGAGAAGTTGTTGGCTATGAGGGCCTGGATGACTATGGGGGGACGCATCTAGTATGTGTTTCACGACTGTGGATATTAGGGTAGCTACTAGAGAGGTCTTAGGGGTCACGAAGGGCTCTCATGGGGTTCATAAAGGGGACTAGTGGTGGAATGGAGAGGTTCAAGGTAAAGTGAAAGCTAAGAAAGTTGCTTATTTGGAGCTAGTAAAGAGTACAAACGGGGAAGAAAAAAGGACCTATCGGGAGTGTTACAAAAAGGCAAAGAAAGAGGCAAAGTTAGCAGTTACAACAGCTAAGAACACGGCGTTTGCTCGTTTGGACGAGGAGATCGAGGCCAAAAGAGGGGACAAAGGAGAGGAAAGCCCGCGATTTAGACCATGTCAAGTGCATCAAGGACGAGGAAGGCATACGATAAAGTTCTGAGGGAGGTCCTGTTGAGGTGTTTGGAGGTTAGCGGCGTTCCGATAGCGTACATTAGGGTGATTAAGGATATGTATGATGATGCTAAGACTCGGGTGATGACTGTGGGTGGTATCTCGGAGAATTTCCCTATCCAAGGTGAGGGAGAGGAAAACCCGAGACTTAGACCAAGTCAAGTGCATCAAGGACGAGGATGGAAAAACGTTGATGGACGAGGCACTCATTAGGAGAAGATGACAGACATACTTCCATAAACTGTTGAATGAAGAGGGGGATAGACGCATTGTGCTGGGTGAGTTGGAGCACTCCGAGAGTTGGTGGGAGTCTGGGTACTGTAGGCGGATTACGGTAGAGGAGGTGGAAGGGGCGATGCGTAAGATGTGCAGGGGCAGAGCGACGGGGCCAGACGAAATACCGGTGGAATTCTAGAAGAGGCGGGGCGGGCAGGTTTGGAGTGGTTTACTAGGCTGTTTAATGTTATTTTTAAGACAAAGAAGATGCCCGAAGAATGGAGGTGGAGTACGATGCTTCCTCTTTACAAGAACAAGGGTGATATCCAAAACTGCAACAATTATAGGGGTATCAAGTTATTGAGTAGTTTGGGAGAGGGTGGTGGAGGCTAGGGTGAGGATGTGCATGTCTATTTCCGAGAATCAGTTTGGATTCATGTCGGGGCTTTCGACTACGGAAGCGATCCATCTTGTAAGGAGAAGTGGAGCAGTACAAGGTGAGGAAGAAGGATTTGCATATGGTGTTTATTGACCTTGAGAAGGCATACGATAAAGTTTCGAGGGAGGTCCTGTGGAGGTGTTTGGAGGTTAGCGGCGTTCTGGTAGCCTACATTAGGGTGATTAAGGATATGTATGATGATGCTAAGACTCGGGTGAGGACTGTGGGTGGTGACTCGGAGCATTTCCCTGTGGTGATGGGGTTGCACCAGGGATTGACTCTTAGCCCATTTTTATTTGCCTTGGCGATGGATGTACTACCGCGTCACATCCAAGGGGAGGTGCCTTGGTGCATGCTATTTTCCGGTGATATAGTGTTGATTGACGAGACGCGTAGCGGAGTTAATGCGAGGTTGGAGGTTTGGAGACAAACCTTGGAGTCTAAAGGTTTCAAACTAAGTAGAACCAAGACAAAATACTTGGAGTGAAAATTCAGTGACGGGACCCATGATGCAGACGTAGAGGTTAAGCTTGTAAGTTATCCCCATGAGAGCGAGTTTTAAGTATCTCGGGTCTATTATCCAGGGTAACGGGGAGATTGACGAAGATGTCACACATCGCATTGGAGCGGGATGGATGAAGTGGAGGCTCGCTTCCCGTGTTTTGTGTGATAGGAATGTGCCGCTAAGACTTAAGGGTAAGTTTTATCGAGTGGTGGTTCGACCGGCTATGCTGTATGTGGCTGAGTATTGGCTAATCAAGAACTTCCACGTGTAGAAGATGAGAGTAGCAGAGATAAGGATGTTGAGATGGATGTGTGGGTGTACCAGGAGAGATAGGATTAAGAATGAAGTTATCCGAGACAGAGTGGGAGTAGCCTCCGTGGAGGAAAGATGCGGGAGTCGCGGCTGAGATGGTTCGGACATGTTAAGATAAGGAGCATTGATGCTCCTGTCAGGAAGTGTGAGAGGTTGGCCATGGAGAGTTTGAGAAGAGGTCGAGGTAGGCCTAAGAAGTATTGGGGAGAAGTGATTAGGCAGGACATGGCGTTACTTCAGCTCACTGAGGACATGACCCTTGATAGGAGGGTGTGAAGGTCGATGATTAAGGTAGAAGGTTAGTAGGTAGTTTATAGTGTTCACCGATAGTCTTAGAAGCATGTGTCACAACCCGAAATCCCACCTTCAGGCCGTGATGGTTGTTGATACCCAATTTTTCCCAGACTATTTTCAAATTTGCATATATACTTTCAAAATCACTCTCTACAGTAATCGATATTTTTCCATAATTTTCCGTATTTTTATCAAATTATTTTCCTGTTTATTTAATTTTTAATGTTCCATAATTATTCATAATTATGCATAAACGATGTTATAAATAATTTCAAATTATTTTCTTACTCAATAGGTTATTTATATCTTATTTTGTATCTTATTATTTCACAAATCAGCCTATATTGGCATTATTTGGCTAGTTTCAGCATTTTTTGCTATAATAGACAAATGTACCTTTACACCATTTTTTTTAAAAATCAATAACTGATCATTTTATTTTTATATTAACAAACTATTTTAATTTCATTTATTTGGTCTTCATTCCATTTTTACACAATTACTAGCCATTTTATTAATTAATTATTTGGTTTAATTGGGTATTTAACGTTTAGCCCTATTTATTTAAATTATAGCCAATTCTAAAAACCCAATACCCAACCCATTTGTAACCCATAAACGACCCATCCCAAACCAACCCCATACCCGGCCCAGCTCCGAACACATCTGAGTCGTTGATCAAATAAGATCAACGACCCAAATCCCCCTTTCCATAATTAATTCCCACCTAACCTCCTTCCCCGTCTCATTTTCGAGACTCCTCATTCTCTCTCTCTTCGTCTCTTCATCTCTCTCTATCTTTCTGCTAATCTCTAGAAGCCTCCTTGGCTTTTCCCCTCCGATGGGGCCTGTTCATATTCTCCGACTTGTTTCCTCACCGGAATCTATGGCTCTCTACTGTCTCCTGGTCATCTACCCGCCTCTCAACCCCTCAGTGACACCCTAGGTTCTTCAGATGAACTTGGAGCGGTTCACTCACCTCCTATGGGTCTCTTGTCGTGTTCCGGCCACCCCCCGACCGTTTGAGTAAGTTTGCAGTATCCCTAGCCTAAATCGAGGTCACTCACCAGGTTTTCCCTCTTTTCTAGGTTCCACGAAACCCTAACCTTCTGTATTTTTGGGTTTTCTTTTAAGATCCGTTTTATATTTACGATACTATGGAGTTCTTCATGTTTTTCTCCGAAAAAGTTTTGTTTTTAACAATTTCAAAAACTAGGGTTTCTCGACCCTATTCTCAAAACAGTTTTCCTTTTGATTTTAGTCACCTATATTGTGTTTAAGAATTATCTCATGATTTCTTGTTGCCTAAACTGTTATTGCTGAAATCGTAGTGTTCTAGTTTGATCTTTATTGTTTGACTATGTGTACCCGGGTGTTCTTTATGACTTTTGCTTTAATTTGTTGTTATGACCTCTAATTTCCTGCTATTCTATGAGTATCTCTTTATGTTGATCTGTGAGTGCTGTCTAAACGTCTAATAGGTCCAGCCTTTACCTTACTGGTTTTTGCCTATTGATTTTATACTGACTTTTTTGTAAAAATCCCCAGGCTTGTGATGTTTTCCTTAAATACACGATCTTGTGTATTCCCTATGTAATTCTGTACTAATTTTGAATTCTTTCCATATTCATGTGATTGCTTTCCTTAAGTATCTTGGATTCCCTGTGATTGCAATTGAATCCGAGATCCCCTCAATTGATTTTCAAACTGATACCCTATTTTTACTTTATAAATACATGGTTAGTTCAACTTGCCTTAATTATACACTATGTACTTGGCTTTATTTGTGCACTATGTGATTTCCTTGTCCTAATTTGAGAGGATCAGTCCTATTTGGTTGATTTGTTTGCCTTATTCCACCTTGACTATACCGTTTGAACTAGACTCAAGGAGTCCGGTTGTCTTAATTGGTATTGATTGATTGTTATTGCCATAATTTGCCTATGCACTACTCGTTTGCAAAAACTATAAAGACCATGTCTTCTTTCTTTTAACACACACTCTTGACTGACACTTACACTGATAACACACACTGATTTGGAGCACTGACCGCTAAGTATATTGCTCTAACCTTTCTATGTTTTCATAAACATCTTTATTGCTCTTGTGCTTCTACATACTACTGCCCTGCTGCTGCTCTCACATTCCGCATATTACTACCCTACTCTTGCTCTCTTTGTTCTGTATACTGTTGTTGTTGCTCTATATCTTTTGGCATTCTGCTAGTCTCTATCATTTGACTGGTATATTTTCTGATTTAGCTTCATAACACCTATACACAATATGTTCCAGTTCTTGTTTAGTTACTTATTGTTCCTTATTGTTTTATCTTATGGTTCTACTGTCTACCATGTAATTAGCATGACTATATGGTGTCCTTTCCCATTTGCTCTTCCCATGTGATTCTCTATAACTGCTTTAGTCCTGTGTAATCAGCATGCCCCAACTATTTTCCTTTTCTCTTAGTCTAATATGTCCCATGCTTCTTCTATGATTATGTATGAGACTTATACAACTGGTATGCTTGTTTGTTTATGGGTTAATGTTTCTCACCTTACCCGACCCTTGCTACATGCTTTCATCCATGTGTAACTTCCCATGTTATGAACCTGCCCCCTTCCCATGCTACCTGAATGCTATATGGTCCTAAACCTAATATGTGACTTTATTAATCTAGGATGTTTGTGGCAACTATGTGACAACTATGTGACAACCATATGATAACTATGAGAATCTGTAACCTTACTCTACTGCTCACATCTAAACTACTTGTCCCTAACTCCCTTACCCCTGTTTGTGTTTGCTCTTTCATGGATTCTTTTACATGCTGGCTGTTGTCGTAGTGCTTCTCTCTTTAATGGACTGTTTTACCAAAGTCCTTCATCATTTTCTGAAATCATCTTTTCAAAACTGTTATTTCAAACTACTCTTTTCAAACTCAAAAAATCCTTTTTAAAATCCAAGCACTTCCCACTACTCTTAGATTCTAGGTTCTGCCCCCTTCGTATGAGCATTGCCTTGGGAACCTTGAGTACCCATTGAACTTTGACACACAAGGCTGGCACTCTACACTGCACTTACTCATCCTTGGCTAGGGTACCTTGGTGTGAAGCACTGTCCAGGATCCTCTGAGGTCCTTAGAGACTATGACACACTTGGGTTGAAAGGGTCATGGCATATGGCAAGAGGATCTGGTATTTGGGCCTATTGTTAGGCTCTCTATAATATAGATTCTTGACTTTTCTTATTCATTTGTGTAATTCATGCAATACTGGTCTGTAATAATTATTTGTAAAAAATAACTCCGGGGCTGGATATTGAAAGGGGTGGGACTATGCATGCTTAGTATAATTTTGGGTAGGAACCATGTTTTAGGATTTATTTTTACCTCTGTGTGCAATAGAGATCCTGCTTAGGACATATCTGCATTAGAAGTCATGTGCTTAGGTCTGCATCTCATCACATCCTTGCTCACTTAGAAAATCATGTTAGATAACAAAACATACTGATATTAATTGCTGCCTCATTCAGAAAATCTGTTCGTAGTTGGTATAATTTTAAAACAGCTGTTTCAATAACACTGCCTCTACATGCATACTCACATCTAGATATCCTACTTAGGCGTATAATTACAATCAAGTTATTAATATTTGCATTAGAGACCATGTTATCTTAGAAATCCATTTTCAGCATGCCTATATTCCAAAATCTTGTGTTGGGTATCTTACACCTAGAAAGCATGTATTAGGCTCAATAATTAAGAGAAATCAGACCCCCGTATCGTCATAGCCAATAACCTCGCTAAAATATGCTTCAAATGGTTAAAAATGTTTTCTGCATTTAAACTGAAACGGGTTTCATACTTAATACCCTACTTGCATTTTAGACACCATGCATGTAGGACCTGCATCTCTCATCACCTGTTTACTAAAACTAAGTCTGAAAGACATGCCTTCCACCTATTTCTTAAATGGTAATCAACATATATTCAGACGCCTAGGCAAACCTTAGGCACAACGTTTGATAAAACCAAAAATCAGTAACTACTTTTGTACACTGCCTATTAACCACAATGGTTTTAAAATCAGTCATCTTTTCTGAAACTCATTAAACCCTGCTATTTGCTACTGTCTTCACACCTAGAATTCCTGCTTAGGGTCTGAATCTGAGACTTTCATTGTGTTTGAGACGTGTAGTTTACATGCCTTATTTGTGGAGGGATATATGAGCCATAAGTTTGTTTATGTGCATCCCTATGTGTATGTCCTAACTGTTTCTTACTTGTCGTTTAGAATTTTATCCTTTTTAAACTTAGGGGTTAAACCCAGTACTCGCCTTGTAGGAATAGTAGTCCTAAATACCCTCCGGGACTGATAGGATGGGACGGGCAACAACACGCAATAAGCTTCGTGACCAACAAGCGCGTTTAAATACCTTAGTGGGGTGGGAAGGGTAGAATATGGATATGATGACCGGTGCGCTAATACCACGTGTAGCCCCTCTTTGAGGAGTGACATACCGAGTATTGAACTAACGTGATCCATATTACTTTAAAACCTAGGACATTTTCATTCAAATTATTTTACTTTGTTATTATTTAAATTTCTTTTAGTAATTTCAGTATTTACTTGAAATCCCCTCTTACATGTGCCTTGTTTGCTATTTATTTACCGTACAAATTCACAAAATTACTTGGCTGGGACCCACAATTGTGGATCTTGAGGGGTGCCTAACACCTTCCCCTTAGGATAACTTCAAGCCCTTACCCAATCTATGGTAATGCAAACTAGTTTATGAGTTAGTTATTCTAGGTCCCCTAACGCACCATAAAATCGTTAGGTGGCGACTCTTCCTTAAACCTTTTCCTTTAAGTAGTTGTCCAGAATGTCATGAAACCCAATCTCCGCGTACCTAACCCGTGCGAGGAAAAAGGGGGTCGCGACAATGGCGTCTAATGTTGAACCCGCTAGACAAGCCAACGTTTAATTAGGTTAACTTGTTTACAATTGAAATAACAACAATGACTAGGGAGAATATAATTAAAGAATGCGGAAGACTAACAAATTCAAGAACTTTAACGATAAACCTCATAAAACTTCCTCAATTACACCCCAGAAACTGGTATCACAATCTCACGAATAATCTAAGATTTCACTAATACAATGGTCTGAAATAAGTGAATACAATTGTCTTGGAATTACAAGATAAGACAGAAAATGAGAAAAAGGATAAGAGGAGACGCCAAGGCCTGCGAACGCCTGCAGGACTACCTCAGTGTCGCCGTGGACTGAAGGCTACTCCCTGAATCACTGTCCACTGGGTCCGGCGCTATAATCTGCACAACATAAAGAAGTGCAAGTGTAACATCAGTACAACTGACCCCATGTACTGAGTAAGTGCCGATCCTAACCTCGGCGAAGTAGTGACGAGGCTAGGACACGAAAACAAATAACACTTGTGCAATTCAATAATATAACATGAAATAATGACAGGAAATAAACAAGTAAATACAACAACGGGGGGAACGTGCTGGGGATAAAGGGCAACAACTAACTGAAACAACGGGACAAGGAACAGTAGAAATGTATAAATAATAGCAGGAATTAACAGCTCTGAACAAATAAATAAACAGAAACGGCACGGCATGTCCCCTCGTGCTATAACCTCACAAACACTCGGCACGGAATGTCCCTCGTGAATAAATAATAATCACTCGGCACAAAATGTCCCCTCGTGCATAACCTCACAATCACTCGGCATGGAATGTCTCCTCGTGCATAAATAATAAATAATCACTCGGCACAGAATGTCCACTCGTGCATAACCTCACAATCACTCGGCACAGAATGTCCCCTCGTGCATAACATATGTAAAAGCAATAATTGACAAGAAATACAATAATAAGAAACCTCAAATGTATAGAAATAATCATCAAGTATTCTACCGTCCCGGCAAGGGACTCAGCTATAAGCAATCTCACTCAGAGGTATAATGTTAACAAATGATCCTCAACCGGACGAATAATCAATAACAATCTACATCATGAAATACCCTCAATGTATCACTTCCAGACTGACAATTAATTCATTACACAGAGAATATCAAAGAACACTATATAAACCATCAAGTTCGACTCACGTGCATGCTCGACCACAACATATAGGTACCCGTCACCTCACCTATACGTTGGACATGGATTAACGCATAGCAGATAAGACTCTATACCTATTCCCTCAAGCTAAGGTTAGGCCAAACATTTACCTCGACTCCAAGAATGCAAATCAAGCCTCTAACACCGCTTTTCCTCTCGAATACGACTCCGAAACAATCGTATCTTGACATAATCAACTCAATAATATCAATGATTATTCCACAATTCAATTCCAAAGCATAATTATAGATTTCTCAACATTCTTCCAAAATTTCCAAAATTCGACCCCGAGCCTGCTTGGTCCAAACACGAGGTTCGGACCAAAACCCGATCACCCATTCCCCCACGAGCCCAAATATTCAATTTGTTTTGAAATTCGACCCCAAAACGAGGTCAAATTCCCAATTATTCAAAATAATCCTAACTCTACCCAAAACCCCAATTTCTACCCTTCAATCCCATGATTTTAGGCCTAGAATCTAATAATTGTTGATGAAAATGGAAGGAAATGAAGTTAGAATTGCTTAGCTATGAATCTATGGTGATGAATCTCTTCAAAAATGGCCCAAGGAGGTGTGGAGAAGAAGAAGGGTGTGCAAAATTATGAAATCCCGTAATAGGTTCTGTTTTTGGACCTTTTTTAATAACTGTGCGAATTTGGTCTATGCAATCGCGGGGAGGGAGTTGCGATCGCATAGAGGAGTGAGTTCTGAGGCACTGCGATCGTGAAAAGGACCCTGCGATCGCACAGGTTTACGGACCCCACCCTATGCGATCGCGAACAAGGATATGTGGTTGCATAGGGTATCTACCCAGCCCCCCCAGCTCTCCTATACCCCTATGCGATCGCGGACAGGACTATGCGATCGCATAGGGCAACAGAATTCCTTCCCCTCACACTACACTATGCGATCGCGGATGACACTATGCGATCGCATAGTGTTAGACCTCAGACACCAGAAAATGCAATTCACACCAAATTTTTCTTACTTTTTGCACTCCGACACCTACCCGAAACTCACTCGAGCCCTCGGGGCTCAAAACCAAATACACACACAACCTCAAAAACATCCTATGGACCTATTCGAGTAATTAAACCACCAAAATATCATCATAAACATCAAATTAAACCTCAAAATCTATAGAAAATTCTCAAAACTTAATAACTTTCAAATTCTCCATTTTTAGTCTGAATCACGTCAAACTACGTCCGTTTCTTATCAAATTTCTCAGATAACTCATATAACACATATTGAACCTATTCCGGGCTCCGGAACCATAATACGGGCCCGGTAACACAGGTTTCACATAAAATCTCATTTTAAAAAACCTTTATATTTTTCAGAAAACAATTTTCTTTAAAAAATTCATTTCTCGGACTTGGGACCTCGGAATTCGATTCCGGGCATACGCCCAAGTCCCATATTTTCCTACGGACCCTCCCGGACCGTCAAATCACGGGTCCAGGTCCGTTTACCAAAAATGTTAACCAAAGTCAACTTTATTCAAATAATTATTGTAAATTCATCTTTTTATCAATTTTCCACATAAAGGCTTCCCGGCTACGCGCTCAGGCTGCGCACGCACATCGAGATGTGATAAACGGAGGCTTTCAGGACCTCGGAACACATATTTAGTTAAAATTACACGGGATGACCTTTTGGGTCATCACAACATGTCCTTCATATTCTTATATTTTTATTACATTATGTGGTTTTGTTCGCCTCAGGTATTGTATTCCCTGTTGCTATTATTTGGTACTACTTATCCTTTATCTCTCCCTTTTCTTTTCTCTTCCATCTTTCTTCCTTCCTTGTTTTCCTCTTCTTCTTCTTGCCCTTCCTGAGCCGAGGGTCTATTCGAAACATCTTCTCTACATGCATTATGTATGGATAAGGTCTGCGTACAGACTACCCTCCCCAGACCCCTCCTGTTGGGATCAAACTGGGTTTGTTGTTGTTATTGTAGTTACTTTTTATAAGTGTTTATTAGTTAAATTCAGGTAGGTAATTAACGCGCGTGGGTTTTGAGCAAGTCTAGCCACCCCATAGTGTATCTTTGACTTGCAACCAAACGACCCCTTACATTAATTATCTATCTATCTATCTATATATATATATATATATATAAGTGGGCAATAGAAAAGTGAGGTGGCACCTCTCTTAAGCCAAGAAATATATTTATCTTCTCCTTTTTTAGTTGATTTTTTATCATTATTCTATCTTCATAATTCTCACATCATTATCATCCTAACCAATATTTTTAATAATCTCAATAGCTCTTTTGCCTTTCATATCCATAACTCCCAAATATTTAATATTATTAAGAAACTTAGCTCAAAGTAATAATATAAAACAAGAAAATAGACAAGAATGTAGAGAGCAAGAGATGAGAGCTTCTTATTTCTTTCAAGTGTTTCAAGTGTGTACAATATCACTTCATCTTCTATTTATAGTATTACATAGAGGTATACAAAAGAATGTTATAAACATGACATTAAAATTTTTAGATCATGGAGGTAATACAAAAGGATATCATAAACATGATATTAACAATTGAGATCATCGGGGAAGATCATGGGGAGGTTATGGAGGTATGGGAGTTACAACCATAACTCCATGAGTATTGGAGTAGTGGAGTTATGGAGATAATAGAGAAGAGTAGTGGGTATTACTCTTTTATGAATTATGAACATCCACCAATAATTAATTATTTATAACAAATATGTAATTTATGACAATTATCTCATTATTTTACATTTTCCCTTCAACTATCTCATTCAATCAATCTATTTAGCATAATGAAATAAAAAAGAAAATAAAAGCCTGATGCATTTGCGCAGTAAAGCCCAAATGACCAGTAAAATTAGTAGTTTTCTAAAGCAGAGCCAATTGCACTTAAATACCATTTGCATTATCTTTTATTCTTTATCTTTATTTGTTTTAAAGTTTTTATTTTCATACCTCACTCCTTTTTAACTTTTACTCTTAATAGTATCCATAACTCCTATCTTTTCATAACTCCCAAATATTTAATTAAAAAATTTAAGATACTTTATGATATTCCTCTATTTTGCCCAATATAAATTCATAACTTTTGTTTTATGAGACCCCTACCCAAGATCATTTCATATTTGAAATTGCAACGGTGTCTTATATACCTCAGTATTAGGTTCATGTTTTAGTTTCACTCAAGGAAGAAGGCTCTTGAATGATAATCGATTTGCGAGAGAGAGTATCAACATTCCGGAAAACTATGCATTGATTTTATATTTCTTTTTCCTTTTATTTTCTTATCGTTTAGCTTCAAAATAGAATATGCGTTGTATTCTTTTCTTGCACTTTCTCTCTGACTTTGAGAAATAGTATATTTATGTAATTTGCTTTAGGATCAGTGTAATTTTATGAATAATTAGCATGTTCTTTCTGATATTGATGTATTTTAGATGTATACTAAAGGTCAAAACGCATATAAATACATATATTGTCCAATAGCTCAAGAAGAATATTAAGGAATAACAACTTGGAACACTCAACAAATAACATTGCTAAAAATAAAATTTGGTAGTTGAATTCCACTCAAGGAAGTGATAAAAGCAAGAACCTTCAAAAAGGAGTTAAGCAGGAATTCAAGGCAATACGTAAGATCGGATTTTTTATTTTTCTATTTTCTTTTTAAAAATATTAAGCAAAATCATCTTCAAGTAACTATAACGGGCAAGAACAGAGTTTAAAAGTCTCATTTTTTAAAAAATGATCTAAAAAACCATCTTTTTCTCTATGAAATTGTTGCGTTTTTCAAGAGAAAAATGCCAAACAGTCCAAGTGGGTGCATCTTCCTCTTTTCTTTTTAATTATTGTTTCATCATGAGCAAATTTCTCTATTTGTATTTTAATTTTACTTATTTGTATTTTAATTTTACTTTTTTAATCTGTATTATTTTATATCTTTTTATATGTAAGGAGAAACATCCAAAATAACTTTTTTTTAAAAAGACATAGACATGCATAAATTAAATAAAGATATTTATAATTCTGTTAAAAAGAATACAATTTTTTTAAACTTCTTCAACTTTTCAGAAATCAAAGAGATATTAATTAAGAAATACATATCAATTTTACATATATAGATTATATCACTACTAGAAATCAGGCTATTTCCGTCCAAATATTTTCCGACCGAAATCGGTCTGAA
>ML287186.1:0-14924 GCA_005239495.1 Nicotiana undulata
CTAGTACTTTATTATTTTGGCTTGTCTACCTTTGTTTATATGACTTATTGTTATTCGGGTCATGACCTTAACGGTCCAGGCTTAGTATTTCAGATGTTGTGCTGCCCGATCTGTTGGGCCTCCAGTTTAGTTAGCTAGTATGTTTAGTGGCTAACTCGATCAAATACAATATCGAGTGCCAGTCGTGCCTCCCCTAGTTTGGGGGCGTGACATCAGGCCTCCAAACCAAACATGCACACAAGTCTAAAAACACCATACGGACTTGATCGTGTGATCAAATCGTCAAAATAACATCAAAAACTATGAATTTAACCTCAAAACTCATGATTTTCTCAAGAACACTCAAATTTTCCAACTTTTCAACCCAATGTCCGAATTACATCAAATCAACTCCGATTCTCATGAAATTTTACATATAGGACTTACATAACATAACAAACTTTTTTCGGATTCCGAAACCAAAATACGGGCCCGATATCATATATTTCACATATTATTTCATTTCTTTATCTCTTGAATTAACCATCAGAACAATTTTCTTTAAAAATTGTTTTCTAAGGCTTGGACCTCGGAATTTATTTCCGGGCATACGCCCAAGTCCCATATTTTACTGCGAACCTCCCGAGATTGTCGGAACACGGATTCGGGTCCGTTTACTCAAAATGTTGACCAAAGTCAACTTTTATCAAATTTTATATTCTAGAAATCACTATTTCTCATATTTTTACATAAAAGCTTTTCGGTTTAACGCCCGGACTGCGCACGCAAATCGAGGTATTTAAAATTAGTCTTTTTATGTCAATTAAGCATGGGATGGAGTCTAAACTTATAAAATGACCTCTTGGGTCATCACAATCTCCACCTCTAAAACACACGTTCGTCCTCGAACGGACATAGAAAGTTACCTGAATTTGCAAACAAGTGTGGATATCTACTCTGCATGTCCGACTCGGACTCCCAGGTAGCTGCCTCAACGGGTTGGCCTCTCCACTGCACTCGAACTAAAGAATAATTCTTAGATCTCAACTGGCGAACCTGCCGGTCTAAAATAGCTATCGGCTCCTCCTCATAAGTCAAGTCTTTGTCCAATTGGACAGAGCTGAAATCTAACACGTGGGACGGGTCACCATGATATTTCCGGAGCATAAACACATGGAATACTAGATGAACTGTGGATAACCCTGGATGCAACGCAAGTCTATAAGCTACCTCCCCCACTCTATCAAGAATCTCAAACGGCCCAATATACCTAGGGCTCAACTTACCCTTCTTCCCAGATCTCATAACACCCTTCATGGGCGACACACAAAGCAATACTCTCCGTCAAACCATGAATGCCACATCACGAACCTTACGATTAGCATAACTCTTTTGCCTAGACTGAGCTGCACGAAGTCTCTCTTGAATAATCTTGACCTTATCCAAGGCCTCCTAAACTAAGTCTTTACCCAATAATCAAGCCTCTCCCGGCTCAAACCATCCAACTGGCAATCTGCATCGTCTACCATATAACGCCTTTATAAGGAGCCATTTCAATGCTCGACTGATAACTATTATTATAAGAAAACTCTGTTAACGGCAAGAATTGATCCCACGAACCTCCAAAGTCAATAACACAAGCGCAGAGCATATCCTACAATATATGAATGGTACACTCGGACTGCCCGTCAGTCTGAGGGTAAAATTTTGTACTCAACTCTACTCGGGTACCCAAATCACGTTGAACTGCCCTCCAAAAGTGCGAAATAAACTGCGTACCCCGATCAGAAATGATAGACACGGGCAGACCATGAAGGCGAATTATCTCCCGAACATATAACTCAGCCAACCGTTCTGAAGTATAAGTACTTGCCACAGGAATGAAATGTGTTGATTTAGTCGGCCTATCCACAATAACCCAAACTGCGTCAAATTTCCTCGGATTCCGTGGGAGTCCAACAACGAAGTCCACAGTGATACGCTCCCACTTCCACTCAGGAATCTTTATCTGCTGAAGCAAACCCCCAGGTCTCTGATGCTCATACTTTACCTGCTGACAATTTAAGCAATGAGCCACATATGCAACGATGTCCTTTTCATCCTTCTCCACCAATAATGCTGCCTCAAGTCTTGGTACATTTTGGCTGCCCCTGGGTGAATTGAATACTTAGGATTGTGAGCCTCTTCAAGGATCAACTCACGAAAGCCATCAACATTAGGCACACATAACCGACCATGCATCCTCAAAACACCATCATCTCCAACTGTCACTTGGTTGGAACCACCGTGCCGAACTGTGTCCCTAAGAACCGCCAAATGTGGTCATCATCTTGCCGTTCTCGAATACGGTCAATTAAAGAAGGCCGAGCGACGGTACAAGCTAGAACACTGCTGGGGGGAAATAGCCAAACTCACGATTTGATTAGCCAATGTCTGAATGTCTGAACCCAACGGTCTCTTGCCAACTGGAATATACGCAAGATTGCCCATGCTCACCGACTTTCTACTCAATGCATCGGCCACCACATTGGCCTTTCCTGGGTGATACAATATGGTGACATCATAATCTTTTAGTAATTCTAACCATCTCCGATGTCTCAAATTTTGATCTTTCTGCTTGATTAAGTACTAGAGACTACGATGGTCAGTAAGAACTTCACACTGCACACCATAAAGGTAGTGTCTCCAAATCTTTAGTGCATGAACAATAGCTGCCAATTCTATGTCATGAACAGGATAATTCTTCTCATGGACTTTCAATTTCCGAGACGCATATGCAATCACCCTGCCATCCTGCATCAATACTGCTCCAAGTCTAACACGGGAAGCATCACAATATACCGTGAAAGAACCTGAGCCTGATGGTAACACCAACACTAGTGTTGAAGTCAAGGCTGCCTTGAGCTTCTGAAAGCTCGACTTGCACTCATCTGACCATTCGAATGAAACATCCTTTCGGCTCAATATGCTCTTATTAGTTGTTCATAGTCACTTACAGAATCATCAAACAGCTTCACGTTAACAATAATCTCCTTTCAAACCTTCCCAATACTGATAACGAGATGTGATTCATGAAGACCTCATAATTATATACCCAAGTTAACGTGTCTCATTTAACTCCACACGGGCGAGCACATACCTCGTGGTCAAAGCTCAATAATTATAACACAGATTTGGAAAATTATGCACAGTTAATTAATTAATTTATTTATTTATTTACTTATTATTAGTATTACTTTTATTACTCCCTCCGTTCCAATTTATGTGAACATGTTTGACTGGACACGGAGTTTAAGAAAAAATAAAGACTTTTTGAATTTGTGGTCCTAATATATTCAAAAAGAGGCCCAGACTGTTTGTGTGGTTATAAAAGCTTCTCATTAAGGGTAGAATTGTAAGTTTAACCAAAATTGTTTCCAAATTTAGAAAGGGGTCATTATTTTTGGAACAGACCAAAAAAGAAATAGGTTCACATAAACTGGAACGGAGGGAGTATTATTTATTCATTCATTATTATGATTATTATCATTATTTTATACATAAATTGTTGAATAAGCCTAACAGGCATGACTCCGTACCAGTACTATAGTACAATTTTAATTCACAAGGGAGAATTTAAACACAAGAATTTCCATCACAAGAACCTCGTCCTTACATAACTTCCACCGCGGCTCGTAGCCCGGTTTAAACATACCAAATCATATCAAAATGCAAGGATCTCGCCCTTAGTTCTGAATCACAAGTAATATTCACACCACCAATCGAAACATTTCATTTTCTTCTTTCAAATGTTTTCCGTTAAACAAAATTACAACACGTAATGATACACGCAACTATATCCACAGAATTTCTCAATACAAGTATTCACATAAGTAGCTTTTTGAGTTACGCGAGAGTAGAGCATATGAGAAGAATTTTATTAGTTACGAATAACCGTATTAGGTTCAGGAAATCATCACTTTATAATAATTACAGATTGTTCTTGTACTGACACTATTTAATGTAACGACCTCAGCCATACCATAGAAAATATACCAACAGGATAGGTCTCCACCTCTAGGAGTCTGACGAACCTTCGACATGTAAGTTGAGTTGTAACTACAATGGGGCACGTAGCCTGAGTGTTCTGATGAAATATAACTCTCCCAAGTCTAGGATAATTTTTATCACTAGCCGAAATGAAGTATCAACCTGTCCTGAGTCGTCCAAAATTTTACAATCATATTTGAGTCCTTTAATGAGTCTGGGGACTCGCCCTCTGGCTATATGAACCAAAGTAGGAGTATGACAGGTAACTTATCAAACCTGATGGCATGTTCTGACAATCTCATGGTGACCTGATGCAACCGTTCAAACCCTATGCGCCACGCATTATGGAGAATCCGATAAACAAATCTTTCAAAATCATTTATGAGAACTGAGTCAAGTAGTTGATGTTGCACTGGTTGTTCGTCCTCTTCCTGGGCTTGTCACAATCACCGGTGGCCAATTTCTCCTTTACCATGTTGACTCAACACCGCTGAGCTACCCCACTTATTCATGTACCCTTCGTTATTCCTTGGGGTAACTCTTATCCTTATTGATGCACAATGACCCCAAAGGTAGAGCTCTATATAGATAAACCTTGGCACAAACCATATCGTCTAGAAGCTTGTCAACCACTATACTCCCTTTGGAGCACCCCAAAATCTGCAACCGTGACTTCCACGCTGAGTAAAACTTCTGTAGATCTAAAGTTGTTGATATAACTCCTTTGGTACTTAGGTATATGGTTATTAAGGAGGCAGACATATCGCAAGTCCCAACTTTATCTCTTGCAAAATCTCAGGCCTTATACATTCCAAGCCAAAACCGATATAATGCATGACCCCACAATCTATTCCTTGACAGTGGACTTCCCCACTTGGCACGAAGTCATAGGTCACAATGCCTGATAATCCACAATGTTAAACTTCACAACTCATATAAATCAACCTTGTTGCTTTCAACTATTCCCTTGTTATGCAATACTGAAGTAGCTATAAATCCTTCTGGGATATGGGCTAGTCCAACATGTACCGATTTAGCTAGAACCTTCGCTTCTAGATCCATTTGAGATTGTACAATATGTGTTGATGTTCGAGCTTTGGTTTGAGATCTGGTTCGGTCTCTTCCCCTAATTGAAGCTGCCATTGGGGCTTCATCTCTTGTCCGGTTGTAAACGCTTTTCGTGTTATCGAGATTTGTGAGAGGACAAAAATAGACAAGTTCAATCATCAATGGTAGAATAAATTCGCACGATAGAGTAGAATAGAAGTGAAATTGTTCCTAACTTCATAGCCTCTAAGAGATAAGTACAGACGTCTCCGTACCGATCCTTCAGACTCTACCAAGTTTGTTCGTGAATTGTGATACCTAAGAAACCTCGTGCTCTGATACCAACTTGTCACAACCCAAATTCCCAACCTTAGGGATCGTGATGGCGCCTGACACCACACTTGCTAGGCAAGCCAATGTTAGAATTCGAGTATCTAATTTCCTTTGATTATTTTATTAAACATCAATAAATAAATTTAAAGTAAACTTAACGTAGATAGTTTCCACAAATAAAATACTAAACAATTAAATAAAAACTAACCACGAACTAATTATATAAATAGATCTAGAACTATCCCAGAGTTTGGTGTCACAATTCACGAACTACTAAAGAATACTACAAATACTGGGCTGAAAGAAATAGTATAATTGTTCTGAATATAATAAAACGACGTGTATGAAATAGGAGAAGACCCTCAGGATCTGCGAACGCTGGCAGATATACCTCGTGTCTCCAAATGAATAGATGACCGCTCTAGAAATCTCTACAACTGACTAGTACCTGGATCTGCACAAAAGAGTGCAGACTGTAGTATCAGTACAACCGACCCTATGTATTGAGTAAGTGCCGAGTCTAACCTTGACGAAGTAGTGACGAGGCTAAGGCGGGGAATTAACAATATATCCTGTAACAACATAAATAATAAAGCAAGAAAGAAGTTCTAAACAAATAAACAGATACTGCACAACAACAAAATAACTCAACCGCTTTTTCCATGCCTCAGCTATAACCAATACTCAACTAAAACTCCAAGTTCCAAACTTTACTTTAAAATAATCACATGTGCTAAATATGAGAAAACCCCGTAGAGTAGTAATACAAAATTTCCAAATCATTTAAAGTTTAAAAATCAATAAAAACATTATTATTCACCCTTTTCACAATCTTGTTGCGGCGTGCAACCCAATCCCGCCTATTCACAATATCACAATCAATTATCCACCCTTATCACAATAATTTATCCACCCTTATCACACCAATTTATTCACCCTTATCACACCAATTTTTGATTCAAAAGTTTCAAACAAAAAGCGACGTGAATATATATATATATATATATATATATAATCCCAACATAGTGTTAAACTGCTCAGCATTTCTGTTTCCCAAGAGAACCAAATACACAACCAATATGCTTCTAAAATAACCAAATAATACTTAATAGCGAAGTAATGCGGCCTAGTAGTCATGGAAGGCCTAGTAGTTATGGAAACAATAACTAACAAAGAATAATTTAGATCGGGATCAATTAAATTGAGAACGGGAAAAAGATCATGTTTCATAGGCAATTCGAGTGGTGCATAGATACTCGTCACCTCACCTATACACCACACCCATGCATTTCACATAGAAAACAAGTGGGGAGTCCTATTCCCTCACGTCAAAGTTAGGCCAAACACTTACCTCAATTTCGCAGGCCACTCACTTCTCAATTATTGCTTTTCCTTTTGAATTCACCTCTAACTTGCTCAAATCTAAGCATAATTAATTCAATGTTATCAATCATGGCCTAAAGGAATCATCTTTATTGAAAAATAATGGTCTTACTAAGTTTTCCTTTTTAAATTTGAAAATTGACCCCGGACCCGCTTGGTCTAAACTCGGGGTTCGGACCAAAACCCGTTTACTCAATCTCCCCCGAACACGGACATACAATTGGTATTGGAATCCAACCTCAATTCGAGGTCCAATTCCCCAAAATTTGAAATTTCTAAGTGCTTCCCAAAAACCAAATTTTTACTATGAAAACTCAAGATTTTTGGTTGTAATCTTGTTAAAGGTTGTTAGGAATTGAAAGAAATTGGTTAGAGATCACTTACCAATGATTTGGAGAAGTTTGGGTCTTTAGAAAATCGCCCAGGGAGGTTTAGGGTTTGAGAAAATTGAAAAATTGGTGAAAATCACATCTAAAATCTTACTTAACAGGTTGCAGATGTCGCATTTGCGACCCAGGGTTCGTATTTGAGATCCTCACAAAATCGAAGAAATACTTCGCAATTGCGAATAAGAGGAAGCTGGGAAAAATTCGCATTTGCGAACTAGGCACACCAGAAAACCATCATTGTTTTCCCGACAAGAAACTGAGCATAACTTGCTCATACGATGTCCAAATTCGATGATTCTTTTTCCTATGGCTCCATAATTACTATACGGATCTAATGGTTCAATAAACACTGAATTTGGATCTGATTTGCTTAATGTGGTATCAGTTATGCTTGAATAAACAATGATGAAACATCAAAAACAACCAGAACATAGCCTAAACTTATCCGAAACTCACCCAAGCCCTCGGGGCTAAACAAATAACATACACACCAGTCTAAAAACATCACACGGACTTGAACGTGCGATCAAATCATCAAAATAACATCAAAAACTATGAATTTAACCTCAAAACTCATGATTTTCTCAAGAACACTCAAATTTTCTAACTTTTCAACCGAATGTCCGAATTACATCAAATCAACTCCGATTCTCATGAAACTTCACAGATATGACTTACATAACATAACGAACTTGTTCCGGGTTCCGGAACCAAAATACGGACCCGATATCATATATTTCACATATTATTTCATTTATTTATCTCTTGAATTAACCAGCAGAATAACTTTCTTCAAAAATTGTTTTCTAAGGCTTGGGACCTCGAAATTCATTTTCGGGCATCGCCCAAGTCCCATATTTTACTGCGGACCTCCCGGGATCGTTGAAACACGGATCCGAGTTTGTTTACTCAAAATATTGACCAAAGTCAACTTTTATCAAATTTTAAATTCTAGAAATCACTATTTCTCATATTTTTACATAAAAGCTTTCCGGTTTCACGCCCGGACTGCGCACACAAATCGAGGTATTTAAAATTATTCTTTTAATGTCAATTAAGCATGGGACGGGGTCTAAATTTATAAAATGACCTCTTGGTTCATCACAACTTCAAATGGGGTCCAGAGGTGGTGGTGCGTATTCCCACACCCAAGGAGAGCATCACCATACATGTGAAGGGGTTCTTAAGTGTTCACACTTACCCCTTCACATTGAGCCCCGTCGACCCTATGATTTTCGACTTCTGCAGGAGGTACGAGGTTACCCTCGGCTAGCTCCACCCCTCACTTTGGAGCATATTAATCATGTTGTGCTTCTACTCCAACATGGCCGGGGGTTGGAGTTCACACTAAACCATCTTATTCGGTTGTACAATCCTCGACTCTATCGAGGGCTAATTAGACTCAACTGCCGAGCAACAAAGTCCCTATTCTCGAACATCAACAAGGATAAGATCAAGGCTCGATTAGTCGATTCATACGGGTGAGGACCTGTGACATAATACCAAAGAAAAAGATGTCGTTCCATGAGGAGTGGAAAGCCAAGCGCAAGTGAATTTTTGTTCTTTGATTCTGTGTTTCTTTTGATTTTGCCTAACATATCCTTTCAATCATGCAGCTTCCCCTTGGATGTCCGAGGCGGTGCCCGATTTTGAAGACCGGATCCACAAGCTCGCCTCCACTTCGACTCGTGCTGAACGAGTGTGGAGGGATTTGGCCAAAGGCGGATGGGAGGCCAAGAACCATGGTAAGGTCTCTTCTAACACATTCCTAAGAAATTACCCATTTTCTCCATTAATAATCTTCTTTTTATGTAGTCCTGACCAAAGACGCCATTCTGAGGCGTTCAAGTGAAGGTGACGAAGCTAAGTCGCTGGTGCTGAGGCCAGAAAAGGATAAGAAGAGAAAATATCCCTCGTAATCCGTGGTTTCTTATCCCGAACCTCGTAGGGTGAGGAGAAAAATAGTCGGCCTCTCGGCGGATGCGATCTAAAAGTTGAGGGGATGAGGAAGAAGAAGATGACACCTCGGCGTTGATAGTTTGCCCTAGAATGGGTACCAAGGTCGCTTCTCATTCCGAGCTTCCACCTACAATAACCGAGCGTCACATCGAGGAGGATTCGAAGAAGAGTTCGGGGGTGAGCCTCAGGTCTCCTACGGTCGAGACGATTTCTCGATCATCAACTTCTACATCAGGCGGGGCTGGTTTTGAGACTAGGAAGATCGGACAGAGTGCCCCGAGCGATTCGCTCGGGGCCATAACAATTGGTCAATTGACTTCAATGTCGGTCTTCTCTGAGGAGGCAATAAGGGATGCCTAAAGGATGAAGATCCCCGAGATTAGCAGAGGCTCTAGCGCTGGCGATCCTTTTCGGGATTGCTTTGTGGGGGTCGATGATGCCTCCGATATCACTGACGCTTTGATTCTCGTTGCGGAAGCTCGACGACTTTTTTCCAAGGTAAGTGCTAGTTGCCTTTTGGTTATTTCTCTTCACCATTTTTCCAAGGTCATCTCTCATAAATCTAACTTGTGTTTTTCTTCTTTGTATAGTCCTCTGCCAAATTTCGAGCTGACCTTAGTCAATGTGAAGCCGATCTTCAAAGGGTCTCGGAAGAGAGCAATGCCCTAAAGATTCTTTGTGTCCAAAAGGACGAGGTCATAAAGGACCTTCAAGCGGACCTAGCCAAGGCTCATGAAGAGGAGACCGAGTTAGACAAGTAGGTAACCACTCTTTTGATTCAGTATGGAATCGACTCAATTGTGGAATATAACACTTTGATATCTCAGCTGCAACAGAAGGTGGAGAAGATCGGTGGAAAGCTAGGATGGACCGCCTTGCTACTGAAAAGGAGGCAGCTTTGGCCAAATTATCTTCGGCAAAGGCCCAACTTCAAGGCCTTAGAGAAAAGAGTTTGGCTAAGGCCAAGAGGGTCAAAGAACTCAAAGTCGGGCTTATTGAGGCCAAGGCTAAGATTGGAAAAACCAAGGTTATGGCGAACAAGTCCATAGCCATGTACCGGGCCGACGCCATAGCTATCCAAACTCAGTTGAGGGAGGCTTCCAACAGGGAGCAGTGGCGCAGTGACTTGGCGAAGTGCCAATCCCGGAGGGAAACCCCCGAGGAATTTCAAGCTCGAGGTTTTGACTTCTCAGAGGAAATTGCTCAGGCCAAAGAGCTCGAGACCGAAGCCAGGCAGCTCGCCTCTTCCAATGATGATGATGATAAAGTAGAGGGCAGTCGATGCGGGTATGGAATTAGAGAAGACGGAGATGAGGCTGCTGAAGAAGATGCCCCCGGAGAAGCGGCTGGGGGGGAAACCGACCTTGAGGGGACTAGTCCCGATCGTAGTTAGATTATAAATTTTTCTTTTCTCTTTTTGTAAGGCTCTGACTGGACATTTTTTTACAGTATATTCAATAATAGAAATCTTTTCTTTGATGACTTTATAAATTTTCCTTTCATGCCTTCGTTTGTTTATTTGCCTTTGCTAAAAAATTTTTTATTGTTGTAGTTCAACTCGTGATCGAAATAAACCCTTAAGTTTCTCATTTTTACGAGGGCAAGTCTCTCAGTTCGAAACTCGTTCGAGAACTTGTCTCGGGGGTGGCTCGTTCGAGAACTTGTCTCGGGGGTGGCTCGATCGAATTGACCGATGAGTTATCTTTTAATAACCAAGTTCGAACGAATCTTGAATTTTAGGATAAAGTGAACCCTTAGATTTTCATCAAATGATTGTTAAGTATTTCGAGCTCACCGTAGTATACCCTTTAGGTGAATCTTCGAGTTGTAGTTAACATTTGCTTGAGCTCGGAATCCTGAACCCTTGGGTTCGAATCGAGTGAGAACGAAGTCTCGAACTCTAATTGTATTGGCCCTTATGCGTATTAGATCGTCCCTTAGGCTCTTTATATTGGCCCTTAGGCTCTTTAGATCGGCCCTTAGGCTCTTTATATTGTCCCTTAGGCTCTTTACGTTGGGCCGATTTGGCCTCTAAAAACAATTATCATTTTTCCCTCTTCGGCTAAAAGAGTTAGTGATAATTTCTTTATTCCGTAGCATGTGTTTTTTGTACCCACTGGGCTTTTCGAGGGCCCAATTATCAGAACCCTATTTTCTCTTAACTAGTTTGTGTTAAGATAATTTTATATTTCTTGAGGGTTTTTTCGAAGACAAATATTATCGAAGCCTTTAAATTATTTTAGGACTGATTTTATCAAAGCCCTTTTTATTTTCTTTGCCGAGGGTAGCCTTATTTAACCGGTATTTCAAAGTATTTGAAGGCCTTTAGTTTATGGTGGAAGTCGGACGTCTCTGAGCCGTATTATTTTGGCCGTAGCCTTTTATGTGACCATAGTCTTTAATATGGCTGTAGCCTTCGGGTATGCCTCTTGGACTTGTCTCTCGATAACATTTCGAACTTGTGCGAAATGTTAGTCCCCGAGTGTGATGGCCTTGGACTATATATCGAGGGGTGCCTCTTTGAGGTCTTTTGATTTTGAACTTAGATAGCACGAGTATGCAATCTCCAAATGTTCGAGGTATGCTTGCACATTAGATCAGAATCGTAAGTACATGACTCGTATAGAAATTCTACTTCAAACATGATATGTTCAAGAAAAGAGAGTGCTTCTTTGTATTATTTATACATGCGTACATGTTTTATCGGGACTCGACTAACCTATATGGACACGGTTAATTCGACTGTTTGGCCCATTACAAAATTCTTTCTACCGAGACCCATTTACATAACATCCGAGGGAGATGCCCAGCGATATTCGAGGTTGATTGCAAAGAATTCTTGGATTCAGTTTAATTATCCTCAGGTAGCACATAGTTGTTGCCTCCTTAAAAACCTCGCCAGAAAAATCCATTTGGGATAAAAACTGGTCTAAGCGAAAAGAGTGCAACGCGTACTTTAAAACCTGAGGTCTCGATTTCTTGGATCGAATTCCTGCAATGAGTTAGCTTCGAATGTTTAAATAAATGAAAGAAAAGATAAAGTCATACCTTAGAAATAGTACCACTTGAGGAGTGATATGTTCCAGTTATTCGACAATGGCTCGTCGTTCATTGTTCCGAGCTTGTAAGACCCTTTCCCGACTATATCGGGGATTTGATAGGGTCCTTCCCAGTTAGGATCGAGTTTCCCTTCATTAGGGTCTCGGGTATTGATAGTGATTTTTCTTAAGACTAAGTCCCCGACTTTGAAGTGTCGAAGATTGGTTCTTCTATTGTAATATGTCTCGATTCGTTGCTTTTTTGCGACCATTCGAACGAACGCCATTTATCGTCTTTCATATAACAACTCGAGACCGGTATTCATGGCCTCATGGTTCGTTTCCTCTACTGCATGTCAAAGCCTGGCATTGGGCTCCTCGACTTCGACCGGTATCAAGGCCTCGGAGCCATATACTAAAGAAAACGGGGTTGCTCCGGTACTGGACTTCGTTTCCTCTACTGCATGTCGAAGCCTGGCATTGGGCTTCGCTTATCCTTTTCTTCAAGTTTTGAATGATAGTCTTGTTAGTTGATTCGGCTTGTCCGTTCCCACTAGGGTGATACGGTGTCGACAATATTCTCTTTATTTTGTGATCTTTGAGGAATTTTGTTACTTTGATGCCGATGAACTGCTTGCCATTATCACATACTATTTCTGCTGGTATCCCGTATCAACATGCGATGTGATCCCATATGAAGTCGACCACTTCTTTTTCTCTAACCTTTTCGAAGGCCTGTGCTTCAACCCATTTAGAGAATTAGTCAGTCATAAATAGTATGAACTTAGATTTACCTGGGGCCGATGGTAGAGGGCCGACAATGTCCATCCCCCATTTCATGAACAGCTCGACCTCCCCCTCTAGGGCGGCCTCTAGCTGCCTGACCACCACCCTAGTGGCCTGGGTAGGTGGTGAAATTACTGGGGCTGAAGCCGAGGGCTGGACCCTCTGCTGAGCTGAACTATTAGGACGACGGGGACACTGCCTCCACTCATATCCGAACTCTCCACACACATAACAATTACCTGGAGCCGGAGATGAAAACTGACAAAAACCCCTGCCACCGTGATAACCACCAGATGAACCATGCATAGAAGAGCCCCAATAAGATGATGCTCGGGCGGAACTTTGAGCTGGAAGGGCACTAAAAGATGAACGTCCCTGATGAGCATTGCGAGGACCCTGCCCCGACGATACACCATTGTATGCTGGGCGAACTGACTGTGGAGGTCTAAATGAACGACCTCTGTTAGGCTGAAATTGCCCTCTGGAAGGGGCACCACTGAAATTTCCTGATCCCCGAGGCCTCTTGACCTCTCTTTCCTCACGATCCTGCCTACGAACCGACTCAATATCCCGAGCAATATCAACAACCTGCTCAAATGTAACTCCAGACACCCTCTCTCTGGTCATCAAAATCCGAAGCTGATACGAGAGACCATCTACAAACCTCCTAATCCTCTCCCTGTCAGTAGGGACAATCTCAGACGCATGTCTGGCTAACTCAGAAAACCTCATCTCGTACTGGGTAACGGATAATTCTCCCTGGCGCAGCTGCTCAAACTACCTACGCTGCTCCTCTCTGTGGGACTGAGGAACATATTTCTCCAAAAAGATCGTACAGAACTGCTGCTAGGTAAGAGGTGCTGAACCAACTGGCCTACGCCTTTCAAATGACTCCCACCAAGTAAAAGAAGCACCCGCAAACTGAAATGTAATAAACGAGACCCCACTAGTCTCCAAAATACCCGCAATACGTAGTATCCTCTAGCATTTATCAAGAAAACCTTGGGCATCCTCACCCTCTGTGGCACTGAAAGTCGGAAGCTTAAGTCTGCTAAACCTTTCAAACCTACGCTGCTCATCCTCAGGCATAGCAGCGACCACAAAATCCTGAGCTGGAGAAACCGGCTGAACTGGGGCTGCTTCTGGTGCCTGAATACCCCGTACAACCTGCTCAGGTGTCCGGGCAGCTGGAGTCTGATTGCCTCCCCCGGCCTGAGCTGCAGTGGCAGTAGTAGACATAGCAACTGCCTGAGCCAAACTGGAACACACCGTCAATATTTGAGCCAGGGTCTCCTGAAGACCCGGAATAACAATAGGCACTGCCGGTGCCTAAGCCTGTTCCGCTGGAGCTCCATCGACTGGAACTTGATCCCGAACGATAGGGGGATTCTGTGGTACCACCCCGGCTGCTGCCTGAGCTGGCCCCCTACCTCAACCACGGCCTCGACCCCTATTGGGTCTGGCTGGTGCCTGGTCACCCTGATCGGTATTGCATCTCCTCACCATCTGTGAGAGAATGAAACAACGTAAGTTTAGATTTCAAGAATCAATAGATTGTCACGAAAGAGTTCAAGAAAATAGAGATGATTCCAAAAAGTTCTGCTACCTCTCGAAGATATGTACAGACATCTCTGTACCGATCCGCAAGACTCTACTAAACCTGCTCATGACCGTTGAGTCCTATGTTACCTAGTGCTCTGATACCAACTTGTCACGACCCCAAATCCTAACAGGTCGTGATGGCGCTTATCGTGGAACTAGGCTAGCCAACCATCACATTACTACGCTTTTCTTAAATTTTAACAGTTCACAATATAACAATAAGCAAGAAACAATAGCATAAATAATATAAATACATATTAGCGTCCCAATAGCAGCCTAACCAACCTCCCAAGAACTGGAGTCAAAGTCATGAGCATCTAAGAATAAATAAATCTAACTCTGCTAAAACTATAATATATGTCTCTGAATCAAATGCTAA
>ML287188.1:0-66811 GCA_005239495.1 Nicotiana undulata
ATATCAGTCTCTAACTCCCTGGCCATACTGGTACGAATGCTAGGATGGAGTCCCTCAATAAAAAGATGAACTCTCTCTCTGATAGTAGATATCAAACCTGATGCATGTCGTGCCAAGTCACTGAACCAAACTGCATACTCTGACACGGTCATAGTACCCTGGCGTAGCTTCTCAAACTCTGCACGCCAAGCATCCCTGAGACTCTAAGGGACGAACTCAAGTAGAAACATCTCTGAAAACTGAGCCCAAGTAAGTGAGGCTGCCTCGTCCGGACTACTAAGCTCAAATGCACGCCACCACTGATAGGTTGCTCCCCTCAGCTGAATAGTAGTGAATGAGACCCCACTCGTCTCCACAATACCCATAGTACGAAGGATGCGATGACACTCCTCCAGAAAACCTAGAGTGTCATCTGAAGCTAAACCGCTGAATTCAGGTGGATGGTACTTCTTGTACCTCTCAAGACGGAGCTGCTCAGACTCAGATGCAGCTGCTCTGGCCTCAGGCTGAACTGGAGCTGCTGGAGGCATAGGAATATACTCTAGGACGTACCCCATGTGAACCCTCTGCTCAGGAGTACGGGCTGCGGGAGTCTGTGTCCCACCCTCGGCCTGGGATATAGCTGGGGCTAGCGGAAGTAGTCCCGCCTGAGACAGAGCACTGAAAGCACTCACGAACTGGGCCAAAGTCTCCTAGAGGGGTGGAGTGATGGTAGGGACCTCCGGTGCCCCTCCAACTGCAGCTTCTGGGGGATCCTCCGTCACTGCTCTAGTCGGTGCTTGGGATGCACCGTGTGCTCGTCCCCTGCCCCGACCCCTACCTCTAGTGGCTCTGGCTTGGGGCTCGGGTGCCTGATCGTCGGTACGTCTGGTGCAAGTGCGAACCAGCAAGAATATAATAGAGTTTAAGAATTTTGGGTAGTAGTAATCAGCACGAGAAAGGATTCCAAGAAGTATGATCTTTCTTAACAGTTACATAGCCTGTCGAAGATAAATACGGACGTCTCGCACCGATCCGCGAGACTCTAATAAACCGGCTTATGATGTTGTGACTCCTATGAACCTAGACGCTCTGATACCAACTTGTCATGATCCAATTCTCCCTCCGACTGGGTCTCGTGATGGCACCTAGTCTAGACGACTAGGTAAGCCTATTCCTTAAGCAAAATTTAGGTAAAATAGGTAAAATAACAGTAAGTGAATAAATCATAATAAAGTCGACGCCGCTCAGCATTAACATTTACTTTACCCAGAACCCGGAATATCACAATACATCACAAGCTACTCTACTGCTTAATATGTACCACTGGAAAAAAAAGATCGTATAGTTTCATCTACAAGCACTACAACTTCAAGATAGGAAGGGGACTCGGAGATCTGCGGACGCTGCAGATTATACCTCGAGTCTTCTTATACTGTTGCTGCTGGCTAGCTGAGATACCGCGTACTAGGACCTGGATCTGCACATGAGGAAAAAATGCGCAGAAGGGCGTGAGTACTCCATATTCGGTACCCAGTAAGTGCCAAGCCTAACCCCAGTCAAGTAGTGACGAGGTCAGGTAGAGGCCCTACTGAGGTTTGCAAAATAACAGATATAGAGAAACAAGTAAGTAAAGCAAGTGATAATCAAAAAAAATCATGAGTAAAGGCTAGCAAGAAACTGTATAATCAAATGCTCGGATCAACGCCATATATATATAAAGCTCTGTAAGAAAGTAAAGGTACAACGCAATGCAATATGAGGAAAAGGCTCCGGTCTCTGCCCGTAATCTCTATGTATGCAATGCAATATGAGGGAAAAACTCAGGTCTCTGTCCGCAATCCCTGTATGCAATGCAGATTGAGGGAAAGGCTCAGGTCTCTGCCCGCAATCCCTGTATGCAATGCAAAATGAGGGAAAGGCTCAGGTCTCTGCCCGCAATCCCTGTATGCAATGCAGAATGAGGGAAAGGCTCAGGTCTAAGCCCGCAATCCCTGTATATATACGTAATATAAAGTAAATCTCCAAAATACCCTAGTTTAAGGGTTTTAGGAAAAACCAGTTGGAAATCTCGAAGTAAAATCCTTAAATCATTTTCAAAGAATAGTAACGATTGGAAAATCAGTTAGAAATGAATTTACCATGATAAATCTTAAGTTATTATGCAATTTAAATGATAACAGTAATAATAGAGTTGAAAGGAAGCATTATGTAGAAAGAAATATAGAACTCTAGTGAAAATATCCCGTGCACGCGCTCGTCACCTCACGTACACGGAGTTTTTATAGGAAACACCAGTAAAAATGCCTAAGGGAAATTCCCAATACAGAGTTAGGCAAGCCACTTACCTCAACTGTGCAAATCAACCGCTAATCACTCTCTTGCCACGATTATCCAACTCCGGGTGGACCAAATCTATTCAAGTCGATGGTATAATGTAAATATAAATTCAAGAAATCAAAATAACTAATTAATTCAGAACTAATACGCGAAATTAGAAAATTTGACCAAAACGCCCCTCAGGCCCACGTCTAGGATTTCGGTAATTTTTTTTTTCTGAACCCTTATTCACTCACTAGTCTAACCATATGAAAATTCCTCAATTCGGAGGTCAAATACCCAATCGAAACCCCAAAAATCGGTCTAGGAAGTTTCTTCCAATTTTTCCCCAATTTCAACCCAAAATCTCGAATTTAAGGGTGGAATTTAAAATTAGGAACATGGGAATTAACTTATGGTGCTTAGTTATCACTTACCACGATTACCCAAGTGAAACTCCTCTCAAAGATCGCTTCTCCCGAGCTCCCAAAACTAAAAAATGGTGAAATAACATAACCCTCAGACTTTTGGAATATGAACAAGGATTTTCGCACCTGCGGTCCCATTCACCGCACCTGCGGAAAATGCATCGCAGGTGCGGAATTTCATTAAATACCCTGGGGTCGCACCTGTGGGACCCAGGTCGCACCTGCGGACAATGCCCACCCTAACCAACTTTGTACCTGCGACCTCTATATCGCACCTACGGGAAATCCTTCGCAGGTGCGAAAACACCAGAAGGTTTCCCAGTTCAGCAACTTACCAAGTCCAAAATTCTTCCATTAAGCATCCGAAATAACCTTGAGGCTCCCGGGACCTCAACCAAAACCACCAACTTACCCCAATACCCTATCCAAACTTGGTCGGGCCTTAAAAACACGTCCCCTAACATCTAAATATCCAAAAATACATAGATTCAAGCCTAGGAACTTATGAATTTTCAAGAATTCACCCCCGACGCAGAACCACATCTAAACTCGTCCGAATGTTATAGTTGCATAGCAACATTGTTGCTTCAAACTCTTCATACGAATTGTTCTATGTTGTCGCAATTAACGTGTTTTGGAAGGATTGTCAAGAGAATCGACTCAATTTCGAGTCCTCGGGTGTAGAGTTTGGAGTTGCGAGCGCGTTATTGGTCCGAGATGTAGATTCGACACGAGGTGAGTCTTATTTCTAACCTTGTAAGAGGGAATTATGCCCATAAGTGTTCTACATGTTGTATGTAATTGTTTGCGGGGGCCACGTACGTACCAAGTGACGAGGGTCCGTACGTGGCGACACTATTAAATATTTCTATGTCGGGTAGCCTTAGGATTCACAAGCATGCCTCCATTTTTCCTATTTGTACCTTCTATAAGTGTTAGGAATTGTATAATTCTGCTGAAATGATATGGAAACGTAAGACATTATGATTTAAATCCCAGTTGACTATCCGTGGTATTGGCACAGTCCTGTTGAGTTCACTGTTGAGTTGGTACACATATGTACTTATATATATATATACACTTGTTATCGAGTCAGCACACGAGTCGCAGATATGATGCGCGACCGTGGTCAGCTTATTACTATTATTATCAAGTCAGCACACGAGTCGCAGGTATGATGCGCGATCGTGGGTCAGCTTATCATTATCGAGTCAGCAAACGAGTCGCATGTATGATGCGCGACCGTGGGTCAGCTTATTACTATTATTATCGAGTCAGCACACGAGTCGCATGTATGATGCGCGATCGTGGGTCAGCTTATCATTATCGAGTCAGCACATGAGTCGCAGGTACGATGCGCGATCGTGGGTCAGCTTATTATATCGAGTCAGCACGCGAGTCGCATGTATGATTCGCGATCGTGGGTTAGCTTATGACCTCAGTCCTTATGACCACCCTTATGACTCCGGCCGGTTGTCTTGTCCTGGTATGTATATGATCACTTGAGTTCTGAGTCACTTATAACTGGACTGTCAGGTATTTGTCGAGAGGAGGGTAAGACACATTGGTGTTCCTTTTCAGTTATCACTTGGATTACCCTATTTGATATGCACCTGTTGTTTATTGTCTTACACCTATGTACTTAAGATTTATTTGGTACTATCTCAAAGATATGTATTTATCAGACAATCTGAGGAAAAGAAAGTGGAAACTGTCATCCATTTTGATAATTGAGGAAAAAGGGGATGAAAATAGGTATTTACGTATTTTTCAGAAATTACTCAGACTTCAGTGCTTTATATGTGTAATTTGTTGCTTAATTGTCTTCATATGCCTACTATTTTCATAATATTTTGTCATATTGCTATTGTTGGACCTTAGTGAGTGTCGAGTCGACCTCTCGTCACTACTTCTTCGAGATTAGACAGGCTACTCACTGGGTACATATATATATATGTACTCATGCTACACTTTCTGTGCATTTTGTTGCACAGGTACCTTTATAGTACAGGGATTGACTTGGAGACTTATACGAGCTGCATTCATCCGGAGGCGTTCCGCAGCTGGCAGAGTCTCCCTTCTATGTACTTGTGTCACCGGGTTCTGGGGATGTGTTGGTATTTCTTTTATTATATTAAGTTGATTTCCTGCCGTATGTAATTTACGGAAATTTTAAATTATTTGGTTATGAAATGCAGAAAAAGGTATGATTTCGAAAACGTTAAGCAGGAAGATATTTTAACTAATTTAGGGGTTGGCTTGCCTGACAGTGTGTCCGGTGCCATCACGACCCATAGATTTTGGGTCGTGACATTAACATACCTAGAGTAGGAAATAATCCTTATGATATTCTTGAGAAATATTATACCGTACTCCCTTAATATCACAAATCCCACGTTGCTATAGTATTAAGCCATTTCATACGAATTGCTAAAGAAATTTACGTTTGCAAGCAAACACCAAAACGACCAAGAAACCGCGTGTAACATATTGGATCACCAATCATTGAAATTTCAATATCCAACCCTTAATGTCACTATGTGGTCTACACCATATCCACCCAACAAACAAAAACAAGTTGGTGTGATAACAAAGGAAAATAGTAGTAGAGAAGATATGTAGCGAGAAAACCAAACGTAGGTGGGAAGGGAAAAGTCTATGGCTCGTTTTTGAAATTTGAAGTGCCCTTCCACTTTTGCTAATCAATTCTATGAGCATAAAGTTTGAATTTTATTTGTTATAGGGATTGGATAAGTGATGGATGTGAAATGGTGAAAGGGACATGAAAATGGAACAATTCGTTTCTGTAAAACAATTCTAGCCTTTGCAATATTATAAATCTTGTCTTTATCAAAGTGAATATAGGCCCCACTTAGGTATGACTATGTTATTTTAAATCCTCCAACATGTGACATTTAAGCAAGATTTTTAAGAGTCAGTTTCTAAGTTTAGGGGTGCTACCACGTCAAAGCCTTTTAGGCTTATCCAATATACCAATTATTCATTCCCTAAATATTAATTAATTAGTTAATTCCACCATTAACAAATAATTAACCAATTACCTATATAATTAAGAATTATCTCAAATTACTTAATATACTACTCACTTTTAGCATACCTTATACACCTTATTATCATGGCCATGTGGTACCTTGTATGGTACTATTCCATAAATATCGGGTATTTTAGCCCGGGCCATATTTTATCCCAATATATCAAACTACGACAAAATTTATTTCCTTCAATTTGCTTACCTTCTCACCTTCACAAATTTACTCATCACTTGTTTGAAATAACATAATGCTTATAATCTAAAAATAATCCCATTTCCGAACTTACGTCGATTATATTACGACGAAACTTTAACGTACGAAAAATGTGGGATGAAATATCTCATTTTTCGAGCTTCCGTCAATTTACTGATGGCGTAACTTCACGTACAAAAATATGGGGTGTAACATCATTCCCTCCTTTGGAACATTCGTCCTCGAATGTTGATTTATGCACTTATCATTTTCATAACTGATGGCTCTTCCGAATACTTTAGTACTCTCCTTGCCATCTAGGCAAGTGTTCTGTGTATAAATTTAAGGTCTAGGGTATTCTCCCCTTTAGTCTCTTTTCTCATACCACGACTTGTGGTAGACATTTTTCAAATCTCGTAATAGTTGCTACCTCCTATCATGCAGCTTTTATGACTCTGACTTTGTAAGTGCGCCTACGCGACTCCTCTCTCCTTTTCCCTCCAGCTTTTAGCCAATCTCTAGGCCTTACTTTGTAAACATATTCAGTGCTTGACAAGATGTATCTCTTGGCATCTATAGGTATACTTGTATTTCTTTGCTCGGTACCTTTTTTGAGCTTACGAATATTGCTATATCTTATTTCATAAATTCGCTTATCCATTCGTATGATTTTACTGCATCTAGATAGGTCCTACTATACCATAACTCTTACTTTGATTTATCGTTACTGAGGTCTGCTACCAACTCCAGATTACTCTTGTTGCTTATCCTTAAGACTGATGGTCTAATCTCATCTCATATTGTTGAATTTTTATTCATCTATTTGTTGATTCACCTTAATGTTGATCTATCATCCAACACTGATAACTTGATCTCTTATGTAACACTACCGCTAGGGCTCACGTCTTATCAGGGACATTTGGAGTAATTAGATTGATCCACCTAAGAGCGATACTATACTTCCATAATCGTATTTTGTAGCATCCCAATATGACTTACTTACATGGGCATTTTAATCTTGTACAATTCATAGAATCCTCTTCAGGTCATTACTCAATCGAAGGCCCAAACGCCATCCTTTATCTACCATAATTACACCCTTATTCTACTATTAGGGCAACATTCCATCTTTTTTAAATGCTACTTATGATGAGTAACTCCTTTGAGTTCATTAGGGCTATATTGAGCTTTCTATAACTTCGAGAAATCATTAGCTCTCTTGTTTTCACGGGCTTAATCCCGAGAACTTACTTGCTTCTCGTCACCTTCTTATTTGCCCGTTCTTGTCCTTATTCCTATCTTCCTAAAACCTTGTTGATTTATGATACATTAGATTGCGTCCTACGTATATCTATTTATACTCTTCACAACCATCCTTCAACTTTCTTGTATCATATATTTCCTTAAGGACCGCTATTGAGAGTCACCCACTCTGACAGGCCCCGAAGACAATCAACTCCAAGGCTCTTCCAACACATGAACATCCCCTCAACGAAGTACGTGACTAAGTCGCTACCCTTACCACTCGTCTATGCCTTAAGCAAAATCTTTGAATCTTCCCAAACCTAACCCTGATCCGATAGGGCCAGCTTTGCACACATTTAACACATCCCATGCACGATCATCCTTTTACTCCTCTCCCTTAGCTATAATAACTTGCCAATATGCCGACAATCCGCAACCCCCATGAGAAGATAATCCTACAACCCAACTGTAGGCTGTGGGACTCCCCCACTTAACCTGAAGCTACTCCTTGCACTACTCTAGACCCATGCTTGAATCCCTCCTCCTTTGTTAACATAATCTTGCTCAACCAATCTGTCCAATTCTTCTGAATTCCTCCGTTAGCCTTCCCTAAATACTCCAATCCTCTAGTATCATTCACACATTTTGCCTCCACCGAGCAGCCACTAGAATGCCTCGCAGAAACTTGCCAACCACACAACCGCTAACCTATTCACAAGAGATAACCCACCTGTGGAAATCACCAATTGACACCTTCCAATGATGTCGTAATGCACACTCTCTACCACATAAATACCACATCCTAATCTTGTTCTCGTTCACCAACTTTACCAGTCCATCAGCTCCTCATAGACATCTACTAAATACGCTACCATATCTTCTAATCCACAACTATGTTGTCGCTCTCCCACTTTGGTTAACCTTATTCCTTAAGCACTACCTGATTTCCTTTCCTTACGCCTAGCCTTTCTAGAAATTTAGCCCCCGCCTGACATTTCCTCACATGTCCTTCTTCATCGTATGCTGCCCAATCATTGCCTAAATTAAATATCATCCCCTGTAGCGCTTAAACCAGCAGATCCCCACAACTTCAAAACTCTCTGATGATCATCTCCCTCGAGCCGCCTTCATTAGAAATGCTTATTCCATACTAAACCACAGCACACCATGACCTCTGACAGCCGCTTCTTCAATGCTTCTTCACAGTACTCTGACCCCATTCCACCGAAGAAGCCATGGCAACGACGAACTTAACACATTCCATTAGATCAATGACGACGATATCACAACAGAGGTGAATATTCCACCTCACTTGAAAACAACAAGTCTTACTACTTTATCAATCCGAACCGGACCATTCATAGTCCAAATGCCTTTCCTCTGCCGGAACTAAAATACTGAAATCTCGAAATCATGCCCTGGAAAGACCTCCCTTCAAACCATTCATCACCCCAACATATGGGCAAGCATTCTACCATCATATCGACATCGTGCGATAACCAATCGTAAGCATCATCACAACCTGAGCATAATCTCAAAGTTCTCAGAATCATTGCTACTGGCTGAAACAACATATTACTCTTCTGCAGAGCCACGACAATAGCCCCAATCAACTTCGCTGGGAGAAACATCCCATACCACATCCATAGTATCATTAAAATTCCTCAAATCCTCGATTCGTAGCAAGCGCTTCGCGATGCGTAAGATTGAGTAGGAAGAAACATAGGCATAAGCCTTCAAGGAATGAAATTGCACGATGAGGGATCAAGAAGGGAAGTACTCCTAACAACCCTGTAGCCTCTCGAAGATAAGTACAGACGTCTCCGTACCGATTCGCAAGACTCTACTAGACTTGCTCATGACTTGTGAAACCTAAGGTAACCTAGCGCTCTGATATCATGTTGTCACCGACACAAAATCCATAAGGTCGTGATGGCGCCGGACACCACTGTCATGCAAGCCAATCATTATTTAGTTGAAATAAATTCCCGATTCCCGTTTTAACATTTTTGAAATCGCTGCCTTTCACTTTAATACATAATAACTAGATAAAAATCCATTAAGTAAAAGCAACAGTCTATTTTTCCAATTTAATAAAAATACAACCCAAATACATCCCAGAACCCGGTGTCACAAGTACATGAGCAATTTCTAAGAATTTTACAATTTCTACAAAGCTTGTTCGAAATACCAGTGGACAAGGAAATTTTAAATGAAAGTAAATACAATGCGAGGGAAACTCTGTCGGCTGCGGGTCGCCTCCGGATGATGCAGCTCGCCTAAATCTCCGGTGCCGGCCACATTGCTATGAAAGTATCTGTGCAATAGAAATGCACAGCAAGCATAGCATGAGTACATAAATAAATATGTACCCAGTGAGTATCCCGTCGTATCTCAAAGAAATAGTGACGAGAGGTCGACTTGACACTCACTAGGGTCGAACAATATAATTTAACAGTACATGACAACAGCAAAAGGCATACGAGGGTAATAAAAACAAAATACTTTAAAAGTAACTGCAATTCAATAAACACTGGAAGTAGATAAATAATTTCTACTTCATTTTCCCCTAAATATCTGTCAAGTCATTATCCATGAAATCATTAAATAATTTAGCAAGCGCATACAGGATAAGGACAACTGGCCTGAGCCATCATAATAATCATATATGTGCACTGGCGAGGGTCGAACGGCCCGAACCATGAATATATATTTCAATCCGCCGTGGCATACGACCCGCTCCCATGAGAGTGGGGGAAATAACACTCCGCTCGCGGAATAAAAATTGCGAAGCGGTCACATGCACATACAACATTTTCTTAAATTACTTTTAATGAACAATTCCTTTAAATTACCAATTTTTGCGATCTCAGGGAAACCAAAGTTTCATATAACATAAATTCATAAAGCATATAATTCATTTCTTAAAAGAATGCAAGGCATGATGTGGGCCTAACTACCCAGACATAACAATAATAGCCGCCGCGTACGGACTCTCGTCACTTTGTACGTACGTAGCCCCCACAAAAATTAGCACATAGTCATTTAAATAACCTATAGGGACAATTCCCTCTTACGAGGTTAGAAAAGAGACTCACCTCGTGTCGAACCTACTTTTCGGGTCAAGAAGGCGCCTGAAACTTCAAACTCGTCTCCCAAGGACTCAAAACATGCCACAAGTGACTTAATTATATCAATAAATGCTAAATGAATCAATTGTAATGCATGAAAGTGAGTTTTCTAAAGTCTTTCCCCAAAAAGTCAAAAATCGAACCCGGGCCCGCTCGGTCGAAACCTGAAATTCGGACCAAATCTCAATTACCCATTCGCCCCCGAGCCCGGATATATAAATGGTTTTGGAATCCGACCTCAATTTGAGGTCTAAATCCCCAAGTTTCAATATTATTAGGTTTTACCCGAAATTCCCAATTCCACCATGAAAACCCTAGATTCTAGGATGAAATCTTGTAAAAAGAAGTTAAGGAGTGAAGAATATGAGTTAGAAATCACTTACAAATGTTTTGGAGAAGAAAGAGTGTTTGGAAAATCGCCTCTTATATTTTTGGGGTTTTAAAAAATGAAAACTAACTGAAAATCCCACTTATTTATACCCCTCTCAGGCCCCCACCGCGGTCCGCAAAAAAACGACCGCGGACATCGGTGGAAAATCAAGAAAAAGTGAAGAAAACCAAGAAAAATTGACTGCAGTGATATGCTTTAGTATTTTGGCCATAACTTTCTCTACAAATGTCCCAATTACGATTTCTTTACCTTTATGGAAACTAGACACGAAGGGATACAACTTTTGTTTTTGCATCATCCCAAAATACTTTGTACATCAAATGATATAGGCCTCCGAAGTCAGACATGTGGCCCAGCTCCTCCACCGCGGACCAAAAAAAAATGACGACGGCCGCGAAGGAGACCACCGCGGTGAGCACAAAAAGGACCGCGGACCACAGTGGTGGGTTCACAGATTTGACTTCTCTGACCTGCAACAACTATTTTTTAAGCCTAAAGACATCCCGGGACCTACCCAGAACTCACGCGAGCCCTCGGAACTTCAAACCAAACGTACCAACAAGTCCCAAATCATCCCACGGACTTGCTCGAGCCTTCGGAATGCCCAAAACAACGCTAAAACTTAGAATCACACCTCGAAACCCCTAGAATCAAACTTAAGAACTTTAAGTTCTTGAATTCGTTAACAATGCGCCGAACCGACCTATACTACTCTGAATAACACCAAATTTGCAAGCAAGTCATATTCGACATTACAGACCTGCTCAAGCTTCCGGAATCGCATTCCGACCCCGATATCAAAATTTCCACTTCCGATCGGATTCTTCAAAACCTTCAAGTTTCTATCTTTAGCGAAATGACTTCAAAATGGCCTCCGGACATACGAATTCACTTCCGATCGCACTCCCAACTCCAGAATCACCATACGGAGCTATTCCTAGACTCGGAATCCCAAACGGACATCTATAACACTGAAATTTCCAACCCAAACTTATGAAATTTCTTCTAAAATGCTATCTTCCGTAATATACGCTGAAGCGCTCTCGGGTTATTTAAAACCCGATCCGGACATACCCCTAATTTCGAAATCATCATACGAACATGCTGGAACCTTCAGATCCTGATTTTGAGGTCGTTTACTCCAAATTCCACTCTTAGCCGATTCTTCCAACTTAAGGTTTCTGAGATGAGAATTCTCTTTCCAAATCCACCCTAACTTCTTGAATTTCAATTCCGACCATGCGTATGAGTCATAATACCTGAAATGAAGCTACTCATGAACTCAAACTGTTGAACGACGCACTAGAGCTCAAAACGACCGATCGGGTCGTTACACACGAAGTCTCTCCTGAATGATTTTGACCTTATCTAAGGCCTCCTGAACTAAGTTGTACCCAATAACTGAGGTTTTCCCGGTTCAAACCATCCAACTGGCGATCTACACCGTCTACCATATAATGTCTCGTAAGGAGCCATCTGAATGCTCGACTGATAACTATTATTATAAGCAAACTCCGCTAACGACAAGAACTGATCCCACGAACCTCAAAAGTCAATAACACAAGCGTGGAGCATATCCTCCAATATCTGAATGGCACGCTGAGATAGCCCATCAATCTGAGGATGAAAGGTTGTGCTCAACGCTACTCGGGTACCCAACTCACGTTGAACTGCACTCCAATAGTGCAAAGTGAACTGTGTGCCCCGATTAGAAATGATAGACACGGGCACACCATGAAGGAGAACAATCTCTCGAATATATAACTCAGCCAATCGCTCTGAAGTATAAGTACTTTCCATTGGAATGAAATGTGATTATTTAGTCAGCCTATCTACAATAACCCAAACTTCGTCAAATTTCCTCTAAGTCCGTGGGAGTCCATCAACGAAGTCCATACCGATACACTTCCACTTCCACTCAGGAATCTCTATCTGCTGTAGAAAACCACCAGGTCTCTGATGCTTATACTTTACATGCTGGCAATTTAAGCAACGAGCCACATACACAACAATGTCCTTTTTCATTCTTCTCCACCAATAATGTTGTTTCAAATCTTGATACATTTGGCTCCACCAGGGTGAATAGAATACTTAGATGTCACGACCCAAAATCTATAGGTTGTGATGGCGCTGGACACCACTGTCAGGAAAGCCGACCCCTTAATCAGTTGGAACACTTTCCTGCTTAACATTTTAGAATCGAAGCCTCTTCTTGCATTTTAATTATTAAATAAATAAATTCCGTAATTTAAATATGGCAAGAAAACCAACTTAGTACAGAAAAGAAATACCAAGACATTCCCAGAACCCGGTGACACAAGTCCATGAGCAATTTCTAAGGATTTATACAATTATACAACACTTGTCCGAAAACAAATTTGGAAAAAAGCAATAAATATAAAATGTAAGTACACAAAAGGGAGACTCCGGCAGCTGTGGAACGCTTCTTGACGAATGTCGCCCGTATAAATCTTCGAAGTCAATCACTGTACTGTAGAGGTACCTGTGCAACAAAATGCACAGAAAGTGTAGTATGAGTACATATACATATATGTACCTAGTGAGTATCCCGTCTAATCTCGAAGAAGTAGTGACGAGAGGTCGACTCGATACTCACTAAGGTCCAACAGTAATAAAGTAAGCAGGATGTAAGGAAAACTGTAGGCAAGTAAACAAATAATCAAGTACATCAATATCTGGCATCAAATAACAATCTCAAATCAAACAAGTTTGGTATCCGCCGTGGCGTATGGCCCGCTCCCATATGGTACTCAATCTCATCGTGGCGTACGGACCGATCCCACCCTGGTAGTCTCAATCTCGCTGTGGCGTACGGCCCGATCCCACCTTGGTAGTCTCAATTTCACCGTGGCGTACAACCCGATCCCACCCTGGTAGTCTCAATCTCGCCGTGGCATACGACCCGATCCCATAATATAATCAATCATCATTCTGTCGTGGCGTACGGACCGATCCCACCCTGGTAGTCTCAATCTCGCCGTGGCATACGACCCGATCCCATAATATAATCAATCATCACTCTGCCGTGGCATACAACCCGATCCCATAATATAATCAATCATCATTCTGTCGTGGCGTACGGACCGATCCCATAATATAATAAATCATCATTCTGCCGTGGCGTACGACCCGATCCCATAATATAATTAATCATAACTCTGTCGTGGCGTACGGCCCGATCCCATAATTTAATCAATCATCACTCTGCTGTGGCGTACGACCCGATCCCATAATATAATCAATCATCACTCTACCGTGGCGTACGACCCGATCCCATAATATAATCAATCATCACTATGTCGTGGCGTACCACCCGATCCTATAATATAATCAATCATCACTCTGCCGTGGCGTACGACCCGATCCCATCCCGTGATTCTCTTATCACTCTTAAGTCAAGCCAAGTATCATAACGTTCAAAGACAACAATACCAATCACACAAGTATACAAGTCATATCTATGCTATAACAGGGAAAAACAATGAACATGTTGTGTCCTAACTACCCGGAAGAAGCAGTAATAGCCACTACGTACAGACTCTCATCACTCGGTGCGTACGTAGCCCCCAAGCAAGATCACATAGCAAACAAGGTTGCCTAGAGGGACAATTTCCCTCTTACGAAGTTGGAAAGGAGACTCACCTCGCTCCGAAGATTCATCACCGGCTTCTAAGCCTCTACGACGACTAAAAATGGATGCGCACGCTCCCAACTATTCAAATAACGTTAATTCAATGAATATATACTCAGTATATCATAACCTATTCAAATTACAAAGTTCCTCAGCTCGACAAACAAAAATGCCCCCGTGCCCACGTGCCCGGACCTCGAAATTTCTTGAAGAGAATCCCTACCCGAATCTTTACTAATTCAATAACACATTTTACTCAATTACTCATGCTAAATTCGTGGCTAAAATCAAAATTTCCAAATTTCTAGGTTTCTTCAAAATTTTCCTCAAATTAACCTAATTTTCATGTTCTAATCCATGTAATAATCTTGTATCTAACTTGAAATGAGTAGGAGTAACTTACCTTAACATAAATGACGAAAAACCCCTCTTGAAGCTTTGAAAAATGAGAGAGAAATGCCAAAATACCGTTTTTAATCAACATTCCACAGGTATTTACTCAGTGCAATCGCGGAAAATGCCTTGAGATCGCGGAGTATAATTTTTCAGCCCAAAATTTGCTCGTTGCGATCGTGGAAAGAGCTTCGCGATCGCGGAGAACAAATGCCCAGCCTACCCGGACAGCCTCCAGTAGAATAGTCATAACTCTTTGCACCAAAACTCCCTATGATGAATGGTTTAATGTTCTGAAACCTAGACTTCAAGATCTATAACTTTATTTTGTTGTCCATCTCCCAATTCTTTATATATTTCTAGATATAATCTTGCAAAGTCAGCCCATGCGCAACACAACTTTCTTCTTCATCTTCCCGGACACCCTGTAGTGTAACAGCCATATTTCTTTGTACACAAATCCAAATCATGAATGGTTTACATTTCTAGAAACTAGACACAAAGGGCTACAACTTCCATGTTTATACCATATCAAAATTTCTTATAGATTGTGAGATTTTGAGATATGTGCCTCCGAAGTCAATGGGGCACTTAGCCTGAGTTTTCTGATGAAATATGACTATCCCAAGTCTAGGACAATTTCTATCACTCGCCGAAATGAAGTATCAACCTGCCCTGAGCCGTACAAAAATTTTACAATCATATTTGAGTCCTTTAATGAGTTTGTGTGCTCGCTCTTTGGCTAGATAAATCGAAGTAGGAGTGTGACGGGCTGACTTATCGAACCTGATGGCATATTCTAACTTCGTCATGGTGACCTGACGCAACCGTTCAAACCCTATGCACCACGCATTATGGAGAGTCCGAGAAACAAATTCTTTCAACAACATTTATCAGAACTGAGTCATGTAGTTAGCGTTGCATTGGCTGGTCGTCCTCTTCATAGGATTGCTACAAATATCGGCGGCCCATTTCTTCTTTTACTATGCTTACTCAACACTGCTGAGCTACCCCATTTATTCATATACTTTTTCATCATTCTTTGGAGGTAACTCTCATCTCTATTGATGAACGATGGTCCCAAAAGTAGAGCTCTATACAGATAAACCTTGTCACGAACCATATAGTCTAGAAGCTTGCCAACCATTGTACTCCCTCTAGAGCACCACAAAATCCGCAACCGTGACTTCCATTTTGAGTAGACCTTCTGTAAATTTAGATCTGTCTATATAACTCCTTTGTTAATGAGGTATAGGGTTATTAAGGAGACTTACCGTAATTCCCAGCTTTATCTCTTGCAACATCTTCGGCCTTATACATTCCAAGCCAAAACAGATATAACACATGACCCCGCAATCTATTCCTTGACGGTGGACTTTTCTACTTGACACGAAGTCATAGGTCACAATGCCTGATAATACACAATGTTAAACTTCACAGCTCATATAAATCAACCTCGTTGCTTTCAACTATTCCCTTGTTATGCAATACTGAAGTAGTTATAAATCCTTTTGGGATATGGGCTAGTCCAACATGTACCGACTGAGCTAGAACCTCCGCGTCTAGATCCATTTGAGACTGTACAATAGGTGCTGATGTTCGAGCTTTAGTCTGAGCTCTACTTCTATCTCTTCCCCTAATCTTAGCTGTCATTGGGGCTTCATCTGTTGTCCAATTGTAGATGATTTGCGTGTTGTCAAGATTTGTGAGAGGACAAAAATAGAAAAGTTCAATCATCAATGGTAGAATAAATTCGCACGTTAGAGTAGAATAGAAGCGAAATTGCTCCTATATTCATAGCCTCTGAGATATAAGTACAGACGTCTCCATACCGATATTTCAGACTCTACCAAGTTTGTTCGTGAATTGTGAGACCTAAGCAACCTAGTGCTCTGATACCAACTTGTCACGACCCAAATTCCCAACTTTAGGGATCGTGATGGCGCTTAACACCACACTTGCTAGGCACGCTAATGTTAGAATTCGATTAGCTATTTTCCTTTGATTATCTATTTAAAAATAATAAATAACTATAAAATAAACTTAAGCTACTGACTTTCAATAAATAATTCAAAACAAAAAATAATAAACACTTAAATAAACCGAGCCACGAACTAATTATATAAATAACTCTAAGACTACCCCAGGGTTTGGTGTCACAATTCACGAACTACTAAAGAATACTACAAATAATGGGCTGAAAGAAATAATATAATTGTTTTGAAAAATATAAAAACAGTCTCTATGAACTAAGAGAAGACTCTCGGGATCTGCGAACGCTGGCAGATACACCTCGTGTCTCCAAAAAAAACAAATAGTTGCTCTAAATATCCCTACTGTTTGCCGGTACCTGGATCTGCTCAAAAGAGTGCAGAGTGTTGAATCAGTACAACTGACCCATGTACTGAGTAAGTGCCCAGCCTAACCTCGACGAAGTAGTGACGAGGCTATGGCGGGGCTTTAACAATATGAGCTGTAACAATATTATATAAAGCAATAAATAAATCTAAATAAATAAATGAACAAGTACTGCAATAACAATAAAATAACTCAATCGCCTTTTCCAGGCCTTAGCTATAAGCAACTCTCTAAGTAAATTTCCAAGTTTCCAAACCTTACATTGAAATAATCACATGTACTAAATATAAGAAAAACTGTAGAGCAAATCAAGAGTTTCCAAATCATTTAAAGTTTAAAAATCAGTAAAACATCATTTTTTTCCCATTTTCACAGTCATGTTGCGGCATGCAACCCGATCCCACCTATTCACAACATCACAATCAATTATCAACCCTTATCACACAAATTATCCACCCTTATCAAACCAATTTATTCACCCTTATCACACAAATTTATTCACCCTTATCACACCAATTTATTCACCCTTAACACACCAATTGATTCACCCTTATCACACAAATTTATGATTCAAAAGTTTCAAACAAAAAATAGTATAACCCGTAAACTTTAACAACAACAATGTAAATAGCAAAGAAAACCGACATGCATATATATATATATATATATATATATATATATAATCCCAACATAGTGTCAAAATTCTCAACATTTATGTTCTCCCAAGAGAACCACATTCACAACCACTATTCTTCCAAAATAACCAAATAATATTTAACAACAAAGTAATGAGGCCTAGTAGTCATGGAAATAATAACTAACAAAGAATAATTAAAACCGGGATCAATTAAATTGGGGAAAGAAAAAAGGATCATGTTTAACAGACTATTTGGGTGGCGCATAGATACTCGTCACCTCACCTATACACCACACCATGCATTTCACATAGCAAACAAGTGGGGATTCCTATTCCCTCTAGTCAAAGTTAGACCAAACACTTACCTCAATTTCGCAGACCACACACTACTCAATTACTGTTTTCCTTTTGAATTCACCTCTAACTTGCTCGAATCTAATCATTATTAACTCAATATCATCAATTAATGCTAAAGGAACTAACTTTATTGAAAAACATAATTTTTTCTAAGTTTTCTCAAAAGAAGTGAAAACCTGACCCCGGGCCCACCTAGTCTAAACTCAGGGTTCGGGCCACATTACATTTACCCATTAACCCACGAACCTAAATATACTATTAGTTTTGAAATCCGACCTTAATTCGATGTAAAAATTCAATTTTTACAAAATTCCTTAATTCTACTCAAACCCTCAATTTTTACCATGAAAATTCTTGATTTTTGATTTAAAAGTGATGAAAAACAATGGGTAATTGAAAGACTAGAGTTTATAATTGATTACCAACACTTTGGGGATGAACTTGGGTGAAGCAAATCGTCTGTAGGGCTTGGTAGTTTGAAAAATATGTAGAAAAGGGTTGCTGCCCGAATTGGTGTTTTAATAGGTTATGGTTGCTGTAATTGTTTTAAATTTTTTTTTTAAAGCATGGAGCACAAATGCTCCATAAACTCTTATGACATCAGATTTTCTTTACAAGTTAAAAACATCCCGAAGCCTACTCGAAACACACCCGAGCCCTCGAGGCTCTAAATCAAACATGCACGCAAGTCTAAAAACATCATACAGACTTGCTCGTGCAATCAAATCATGGAAATAATATGTAAAATTATGAATTTAACCTCAAAACTCATCATTTTTCTCAAGTGCCCTTAACTTTCACTATTTCTCAACCGGACGTTCGAATCACGTCAAATAAACTCCGATTATCACCAAATTTCACTGATAGTATTCAAATACTATAACAAATTTGTACCGGGCTCCGGAACCAAAATCCGGGCCCGATACCAATGGTTTCAAACAATATTTATTTTCTTTAATTCATAAATATTTCAGCAAAATAATTTCTTTCAAAAAGTGATTTCTAAGGTTTGGGACATTGGAATTCATTTCCGGGCATACGCCCGAGTCCCATATTTTACTGAGGACCTCCCGGGATCGTCGGAACACAGATCTGGGTCCGTTTACTCAAAATGTTGACCAAAGTCAACTATAATCATATTTAAATTCTAGAAATTACTATTTCTCATATTTTTACATAAAACTTTCTGATTTCATGCCCGAACTGCGCACGTAAATTTAGGTATTTAAAATTAAATCTTTTTAGACGTATTAAGCCTAGAACGGATTCTACATTCATAAAATGACCCCTTGGGTCATCACAAGTCCGAACTCTTAAGTGTGTTCATAACGTAACTTACTCTTGATTATTAATCGAACAATTTTCATTGCGTTCCTTCTCAGCTTTCTTCAAATGTAAGCAATTACTTTACCTGGTCTTCCTGCCCCTTTTTGCGTGCATACTTAGCTTACCTTAGCGCCAACATATATTAAATTCCATATAACTCATGTGATCTTGAATATCACTTCTGATTTTTACTTCCCGTTCATTAGCCACGGTAGGTACCACTTCCGTATGGAATACATACAATGTTGTTGTGTGACTATTGTTATAATACCATTTCCTCAGTAGGTTATTGTCCTTAGGCTGGAGCCTTATTCCTTATTCCCCCAGTTAGTCTTTCGTTTTAGTTTTTAGGGAGTACCTTCTGGCTCTTGTAAAGCTACCAACTTATTTTATTTCTTACTCGACAAAATTGTTTATGTTCGTACTTACCTATAACTATCCTTTGTTACTTACCTCCACGCCCTTATGCTTGTAGGGATGCTTTTGAACTGATATTTTGACTGTCTTTCAAGTGGTACTCTCTTTTATTTCTACAACACTTATACGGTGTCTTTAACTATCCCAACACCTATATGAATATTTCTCAAAGGTGACAATGTCATAACTGCAAGGATGAATTCCCCATGTTGGGGTTCCCTATGTTTATCTTGTATGATCTGCTGATTTGTCTATAACTTCTTGTCTAGTCATCACTAGGATCTTCCTAAATCAACTACTAACTACTCGCCGCCCCGTTCTCATATCCATATTCCGCGCGATCTCTTTTAGGTTATTTACTTTGTCTAACTTACCTCTTGCACCGACTCCTTATTTATCAATAACCTTCTGGGCAGGAACTCTTACTTCCTTTTTCTGACGTCGTGCTTACATAACATTTTGGAATCATAGCATATTTGTAGGATTCAGATAGGTACAATCTCATTCCTTTCTCATTATTATCGCACTCTTCCTTTACCATTCCATACTTAATAGAAAAACTTAATTCTGTCTTAATGCCACATCGCTCCATATTCCCCCCTTTAAGGGAGTACTAAGAGTTCGAGCTACGACGGTCTGCCTATAGATGTTTTTCCTTCTCAAATTTGGCGTCCTTTCACATCATCGATGAAACTTACTCCCCTTGCGGTAATCCTTCTGTACCAAGGATAACAAAATTCCTTACTCGCGAGGGCCACACTTAGTATAACTGGAACATACAGTCCCTTAAGCCTAATTTTGCTCACATTGCTTGCTTTAGGGAATCGTTTTCCCGAATTACCATTCTCTGAATTTCTCATAAATCTTCTTCTGTTGTCCTGTCACGATCCCAAATCCTAACAGGTCGTGATGGCGCCTATCGTGGAACTAGGCTAGCAAACCATCACATAACTACCCATTCGTTCTATTATAATATTTCACAAATCAATAACGAAGAACAAACAAAGTATAAAATAATTTCTTTAAGTCTTTACGTCCCCATGATAATTAACAGTTTAAGCAAACCTCCCAAGACTGGAATCAACTTGGTCACAAGCATCTAAGAAATAAAACTAAATCTGCTAATGTCTTAAACAATGTCTATGAAATAAATACTAATACTAATAAAGGAAGGGAAATGGAGAAGCTGCGGACGCTGGGTAGCTACCTCGAAATCCCATAAAGCTGCTGCTAACGAACAAAGATGGCTACTGCTCCGCACTAGTACCTGGATCTGCACATAGGGGTGCAGGGAGTAATGATGAGTACGTCAACTCAGTTGTAATGAAAATAAATCACAGTCTGAAGTATATGAAACACACAGCACAAAACACCAATCCACAAACAGTAAAACATCAAGTCTCAATACAATATACATAAGTTCGAAAACCAATTTCCAGAAAAATCCTTTGAAACAAGTATATTTTCCAATATTTCTCAATAAAACGCTTAGTAAAATCAGTTTTAAAAATGAAGTGAATTATAGTCAAAAACTCAGTAAAATATCATCATAAATCTGCCCCTCGGTCCATAATCATCTCTCATAACATTTCCCTCAGCATCTCAGCATCACTCAGTATCAGCCCAGCGGGCAACCTCACAGTCACTCAGTACCACCCCAGCAGGCAACCTCACAGGCACTCAGTATCAGCCCACCGGGAAACCTCACAGTCACTCAGTATCAGCCCAACGGGCAACCTCACAGTCACTCAGTATTAGCCCAACGGGCAATCACTCGCACTCAGTAGGTACCTGCGCTCACTGGGGGTGTGTACAGACTCCGGAGGGGCTCCTACAACCCAAGCGCTATAACAAGCCACATCATGGCATAAATCACTCAATATTGGCCCTCGGCCTCCCTCATATCATAACATCCTCACAATATTGGCCCGCGGCCTCACTCAGTCAGACACTCTCAACATGCCACTCGGTCCATCATTATACCGGGTTCTCGACCCAAAAACAGTGTTTCATTTTCAAGAAATAATATCAAAAATACTTTTTGAGTGTCAAAACAATCATCAAGAAAAGACTTAGTGAAAATCATAACATATCTAGTAAGGAAAATAGTAAAAACAGCCCCCAAGGGGTAAAAAAATCGGCACTAGGCCCCAAACATGGCTTACAGCCCAAATCATATCAAAATATATCAATAATATTAAGCATAGACTTAAAAATCGATTTCGCAACTCAATAGTTGCCTAAAAAGGGATATATTTCCACATTTCCAACCTTCGCATTCCAAAATCCGTGAAAGGATGCAAGGTCCGGGGTTTCATACCCTCAGAACAGGATTTAAAGACATTACTTACCTTAAACTAGCCCGAAATGCTACTATGCAACCCACTTACCTCTCCTATAAACTTCCGAATGCTCCAAATCTACCAAGATATGATTTTTATCATCAAATTATGCTAAAGGAATGAATTCCAATTGAAAAGTATTAGCATAAAACCCGAATTTAGCCAAAACCCAACCACCGGGCCCGCATCTCGGAACCCGACAAAGTTTATATTAAAATGTTGTTCATCATCTCACGAGTCCGTACATATAAAGAATTCCAAAATCAGAGTTTGTTTGACCCCTCAAATCATCTCCTAAAGGTCTCATAATCTCAAGTCCTATCTCCACCTTTTTCTACTTATTTTCATGAATTAAACATTGATATTATGTTCCTTAATCACCTATAATCGAGTTTTAGGGTCCAAAATCCTGACATCAATGAAGAACGATGATTTCCTTTCTTCAAAATAGCCTCAAACACTCTCTTTCCGTACAAAATAGTGAAAAGTGGGTATTGGTCGCAGAGGGTTTAATTAAATACTGCCCAGGTAATTATTAATCGCGATTGCGGGACCCACATCGTGATCACGATTCACAAATCTTCAGCTGCCCAAAAATACTCTATGTGAAGCAACAAAGCCCACGCGATCGCGGTTCAGTAGAACCTCAACCCACGCGATCACATCCCAGCTCACGCGATCGCGAAGAACAATTGACCCCGCTTCCCACGCGCCTGGCTAACTCTACGCGATCGCGGACTAGGCCTACGCGATCGCACTGCATAAGCTCCTCACCTCACGCGATTGCGACCAGATTTCAGCGATCGCGATGCACAAATATGACCGGGCTCCCAATTGCTCTACGCAATAGTGACAATTGCCACGCGATCACGATGAACAGACCCATGTTGCACTAACAACAGAAAATAGCAACTTTCCCCAAGGCCAAAATGCCCATTAACCACCCGAAATCAATCCCGAGCCCCTCAAGACCCCAACCAAATTTACCAAGATATCCCATAACATCATTCAAACTTAGTTGCACTCTCAAAACACTAAAAATAACATCAAAACACCAATATCACATCGAATTCCAGCCTAAGAACTTTGAAATTTCTAAAATCCACCCACGAAGTCGAAACTATCCAAAACAACTCCGATTGACCTGAAAGTTTGCAGACATATCCAAAATTACATTACAAACCTGTTTCAACTTCTGGAATTCCATTCCGACCCCGATAGCCTATTTTCCACTGCCGACCGGAAATCGCCAAAAACTAACTTTCGCCAATTCAAGCCTAACTCAACACCGGACATCACAAAATTATTCTGAACTCACTCCTAAGTTCCAAATCACCTAACGAAGCTATATGAGCCATAAAGTCCGCATTACGAGGTCGTTTACCGATAAGTAAACTCTCAGTTGACTTTTCCAACTTTAAGGCTATTTTTAAAGACTAAGTGGCTAAACTCTCACTACAACCATTTCGATTTTCAAGCCTACCAACTCTAACACATCAACAACAGTATAACCAAACTATGACAAGTCAATAACAATAATTATAATGCAGGTTCTACGTAACAACAGATCGGGTCGTTACATGTCCATTCTATTATCGTCGGAACGCAATCTGAAATTCTCATGATGTCGCCCATTATCAAATCACTCAATCTCTAATTCATGTTTAGTTTGTCATGTTTGCCAGCCCATACTGACTTCTATTATTTTTAGGGTCTAACTTTTCCTTCAGGTAGTCGCGTTAGAGTCACATACTTATTTCTTGAAATGAGGATATGACTTTATGGCCTATACTCTTTTGTTGTCTCAAGGCCTATCACCTCTTGTCTTTTCCTTTACTTGACTATAGATTCTATAATACTTTCATCTTTTTGATCTACCGTTGTCATCCATGTATCACATATTACTCATAATGCTTCATTAACTCTTTTCTTATATCCCGCTATCATTTATGTCTATAACTTTATTATGAAAACTCGAACAAGTCATTCTTATGCTTTTAGATCCCCTTGCTCCATCCAGTGGCTCTTGGGGTTGCTTAACGTTCTCGCTCTACTAGGACGCGAGACACACTAAGGTAACATTTATCCCTTCCAGGCTTTCCGTGCCTATCTTTTGATTTTTTTGTTGCATTATTCACATCTAATTGTAATATTCTAGAGTGCACCATCTGGGTGCCTCACAAGGAGATATATTAGCACCTTTGTAATGTCCTTGAGAAATGTAAACTAACACTAACAATCCATTTACCATTTTTTGTTACTCGAACCCCAGCCGGATCCTAATATCATGTCCTTTTCTTAAACTACACATATTAGCCCCTAATAAGGTATAACTGAGATGGGTGTGGCCAATTCTACATATGTATGTTACTGTTGAAGGTAAGTCATAATGCTTATACTTTTTTGCCGGAGTTGAAAATACCGATAATCTTCATTGACTAGGTACCTCGTACCCTTCTCATCTTGCTCCTTTTTACTTATTGAAGCTTGTATATATCCTTTGAAACTCTCATTTCCTTTCACCATAGAGGTGGCTAGATATTCTAGCCTTAAGGCTTCTTATCAAGAAGCTTACATGTAAGGTACACACATATTCTGCTGAAGACCTCACATTTCCATCATAGGAATGATGTAAACTCGAGTTCATCTAACTTATCTTTCCCACGGATATATCTCTACCAACCATCTTTTTGGATATAGGTATAGTCGTATTATGAATAAGATAGAGTTTAGGAAATTGAGTTCTTACAACTAAGCTCTACCGCACGATCTAGAGTAAGAAGAAAGAGTGACAGTGCTAAATGCCTTGTAGCCTCCTACTTATAGGTGTGGTGCACAACACACCCATAAACAAGACTCTGCTAGACACGGCTTGTAGCTCCCTAGGACAGAACTGCTCTAATACCACTTTCGTCACGACCCAAACTGATGGGCCACGACGGGCACCCGGTACCTTACTCAACTGACTTCCTTATTACATAGTTATATAATCGTGACATACGGGCCTAATAGGACAACTTAATCATTTATAAACTCTAAACATAGGCCGATAAATCCATACAAGTATTTGTATACATGACATCTATCTACAAGACTCTAAGAGTACATAAGTATCATAATTGTCGGGACTGAGCCCCGCCATACCAATCAATACTTGTCCTAATTATACTGACCAATTAAGAAACTCCGGAGCAAATGGAGCGCACCAACATCTTCCGCTGAGCTGATAGCCTACTTGGAGGGCTCTCGACCTGTCTATCAGGACCTACGGGCATGAAACGCAGCGTCCCCAGGCAAAAGGGACGTTAGTATGAAATAATGTACCGAGTACGTAAGGCAGTATACAGAATGCTGAAACTGAACTGATAATATAATAACTGCAAGTAGATGGAAGTTAAAGATAATCTGAAGATATGCTTACCTGCTGATACTAACTCAACTCTCTCAATATAGTAAGTAAAATAGTTGTCCGGCCTTATAAGGCTCGGTATATATATATATATAACTACTCTGCCATAGCAGGCTCGTTCATAGGCACTCGGCCATAATAGGCTTTGTATCTCGACCAATTGGGCTCGCTCATAGGTGCTCGACCATAGTAGGATCGGTATATATCTTACCATATGATCAGAGGGTGCCCAATAGGGGCCTGCGCATCGATTATAGCTCAATGGTAATGAAAATACTGTAATACTGTATATATAAACTCTCTGCTCTCTTGACTGGCAAAAGGAAGTACTCAAATGAATATGAAGTCCTGATAAAGAGAATATTATAACTTACAAAACTAGAAAGATATTCGTAAATTTCGGAATATGAATTTTTCTTTATGCTTCATTACCAAACTCGTGTAATTACGAGACCATGCCAAAATTAAAGAAGGGCTTAGCCTTAACATACTTTGAGTAAGAAAAATTCCGTATGATATTCTTGAGGAAGATTATACTTTAGTCCCTTAATATCACACATCCCACGTTGCTATAGTATTAAGCTATTTCTTACGAATTGCTAAAGCAATTCACGTTTTCAAGCAAACACCAAAAAGACCAAGAAACCGTGTGTAACATATTGGATCACCAATGTTTGAAATTTCAATGTCCAACCCTTAATTACTGTCATTATGTGGTCTACACCACATCCACCCAACAAACAAAAACAAGTTGGTGTGATAACAAAGGAAAATAGTAGCAGAGAACATATGTAGCGAGAAAACCAAACGTAGGTGGGCAGGGTAAAGTCTATGGCTTGTTTTGGAAATTTGAAGTGCCCTTCCACTTTTGCTGATCAATTCTATGAGCATAAAGTTTGAATTTTATTTGTTATAGGGATCAGATAAGTAATGGATGTGAAATGGTGAAAGGGACATGAAAATGGCACAATTCAATTATGTTAAACAATTCTAGCCTTTCCAAGATTATACATCTTGTCTTTATCAATGTGAATATGGGCCCCACTTAGGTATGACTAAGTTATTTTAAATCCTCCCACATGTGACATTTAAGCAAGATTTTTAGGAGTCGCTTTCTAAGTTTAGGGGTGCTGCCACATTAAAGCCTATTAGGCTTATCCAATATACTAATTATCATTCCCTAATTATTAATTAACTAGTTAATCCCCTATTAACAAATAATTAACCAATTACCTATACAATTAAGAACTATCTTAAATTACTTAATATACTACTCACTTTTAGGATACCTTATACACTTCATTATCATGGCCAGGTGGTACCTTGTATGGTATTAGTTCATAAATATCGGGTATTTTAGCTCGGGCCATATTTTATCCCAAAATGTCAAAATACGACAAAATTTATTTTTTCAATTTGCTTACCTTCTCACCTTCACAAATAAACTCATGACTTGTTTGAAATAGCATAATGCTTGTAATATCAAAATAATCCCATTCCCGAACTTACGTCAATTAACTTACGATCAAACTTTACAAAAAATGCGGGATGAAATATCTCATTTTCCAAGCTTTCGTCAATTTACTGATGGCGTACCGTCACGTATGAAAATATGGGGTGTAACAGGTTATGAAAGGGATAGAAGAGGTGAGGTGATCTTTTATGGTATGTAAGGTAAAGGTGAACAACGTACGAGATACTCAAATGCAGAAGGTTGTGAATAGTCCATACTTTGGACAAAGGGCTAGGCGCGGGGATTCAGTATCCAGGAATGATAGCGGCGCCGTCAGTGGCATACCTTCCAGCCTATGGTTTCTAGGTATCGAGAGGTCTATTTAAGAGAGTAAAGAAGAGTTTGAGACAATTTTATGTCTCGCTTGATGTTCCAGAATAACATACGGAAATCTATTGTGCATGCAAGTTAAAGGAAGGTTGCGAGTTGTGTAAATGTATATGTGTAGGTCGCAAGCTAAAGTATGGTAGAATGACAAGGTTTTGGGAATACATGAGTAAGGATAAGGAAAGGCAAGTGAGAAGGTGACGAGAATGGGTAAGTCCTAAGGATTAAGCCCATGAAAACAAGAGAAAATGGGTTCTCTGAGTTATAGAAAGCTCAGCGTAGCCTGAACGAACTCAAAGAAGTCTAAGACTAATAGCATTTAGAAGAGATGGAATGCTTCCCTGGTAGTAGAATCCAGGCGTAATTGTGATAAATAAAGGATGCCTTTTGGACCTTGGATTAAGTAAGTATTTCATGAATTATGTAGGATTAAAATGCCATGTAATGTGAATCACATTGGGATGCTGTAAAATATGGTTATGGAAGCATGGTATCGCCCCGGGTGGATTAGTCCAATCATTTCAGATGTTCCACGATGCAACGCGATCCCTAGTGATTACACAAGAGGTTTTAAGTTATGAGTTGTAGAAATTAGATCAATATTGAGGTGAATCAATAATGGATGGACAAAAGTCACAAAGTATGAGATGAGATTAGGCCGTCATTTTTAAGATGAATAGTAATGAAGAAGCATTAAAGGACATAGGTTTTATAAATACGGGATAAGAAACGAAAGTAACCTGGAGTTTGGTAGCAGACCTCAGCAACCATAAATCGAAGTAATAGTTTTGGTACATTATGACCTACCTAGACGTAGTAAAATCATGCGGATGGATAACTGGGTCTATAAAATAAGGTATATCAATATTCATAAGTTCAACAAAGTACGAGCGAAGAACTTTGGTATACCCATAGATTCGCAGAGGGACATCTTATCAAGCTCTGTATATGTTTACAAAGAGAGGCCTAGAAATTGGCTAAAAGTTTGAGGAAAAAGGAGAAAAGAGTCGCATAAGCACACTTACTAGGTCAGAGTCGTACATGTTGCATGTTTGAAGGTAGCAACTTTTATGAGATCGGAAGAATTCCAACCACAAATCGTGGCGTGAGAAAGAGGCTTAAAGGGGGAAATTCCTTGGCCTTCAGATTTATTCACAAGAATAGTTGCCTAGATGGCAAGGAGAGTACTAAAGTATTTGGAAGACATAGGTTATGAAAATAATGAGTGCATCATTCAATATTCGAGGAAAAATGTTACAAAGGGGGGAATGATTTTACACCCCATGTTTACGTATGTGAAATCCATAAGTGAATTGATGAAAGCGCAGGAATGAGATGTTACATCCCGCATTTTCGTACATTAAAGTTTCTTAGTAAGTTAATCGACGTAATCTCGGGAAAGAGAGTATTTGGAGGTTATAAGTATTATGCTATTTCAAACAAGTGATAGGTAAATTCGTGAAGGTGAGAGTTTAAGCGAATCATAGAAAATGAGTTTTGACGGAGTTTGGAAAATTGGGATAAAATACAGTTCAAGTAATAATACCCCGTATTTATGGACTTGTACCATACAAGGTACCACATGCCCATGATAATAAAGTATATAAAGTGTGTTTAATGTGACTAGTATTTTAAGCAACTTGAGATAATTTTTAATTATGTGGATAATTTGGTAATTACTAATTTTTAGTAGGAAAGTAACTAATTAACTAGAAATTGGTGGATAAGCTTATGGAGATACCTCCCAAAACGTGGCAGCAAGTTTGATTGTTAGACAAGCCTTATAGTGACTAGGTAAATTAGAATCGAGGTAGCTTATTTTTGGGATTCTTGGGCAAAAGTCATCCCAAAAGTGGGGGCCCACAAAACCTCATAGATAAAAAGATTTTCATACATCTTTTTAAGTAAGATTTAATGGTCTTATGATGCTAAGCAACAGGTGATGTCTCAAGCAAGCATTCACATGAAACTCCTTAATGCGATAGTAGTGTGGGATTTTGCAATTTTAAGGGAATACGGTGCAATCTTTCTCAAGAATGTCATACAATTTTTCCCATACTTCGATCCATCATTACGTGTTGTTGCAATGGACGTGTGTTAGAGGGATTGTCAAGAGAATCGGCTCAGGTATGTGTAACGACCTGGTCGGTCATTACGTAGAACCTGCATTATTATTTACTATGTTTGCCTTTTCATAGGTTGGTTATATTGTTTATGATGTGTTATAGTCGGATGGATCGGTTTCAATATAGTTGTAGTAAGAATTGACACACTTTGTCTCTAAAAATAGCTTTATAGTTGGAAAAGTCAATTAAGAGTTGACTTATTAACAAATGACCCTGGAATGCAGATTTTATAGCTCGGATAGCTTTGTTAGGTGATTTGGAACTTAGGAGCGTGTTCAGAATGTTTTTGAGATGTCCAGTGTAGAATTAGGCTTGCTTTGGCAAAATTTAGTTTTTGGTGATTTTCGGTCGGCAGTGGAAAATAGTCTATTGGGGTCGGAATGGAATTCCGAAAGTTGGAACAAGTTGTTCATGTCAGTTTGGATATGTCTGCAAAATTTCAGGCCAATTGGATGTGTTTTGGATAGTTTCGGCATCGTTGGTGAAATTTAGACATTTCAAAGTTCAGAGGCTTGAAATTGATGTGACTTTGGTGTTTCGATATTATTTTGGGTGTTTCGGGAGTGCAACTAAGTTTGAACGATGTTATTGGATATGTTGGTAGGTTTGGTTGAGGTCTCGAGGGCCTCTGGTGTATTTTTGATGCTCAAACGAGCACTTTTGGACTTGAAGAGATTGCTGGTTTTCTGTTGTTAGTGCATCAGTGATTTGTTCATCGCAATCGCGTGGCAATTGATGCGATCACGTAGAGTGAAATCTAAGGCAGGAAAAATTTGTGCTACGCGATCGCATAAAAAGGTTTGCGATCGCAGAGCTTGGGCAAGTTTAATTGTGCGGTCGTGTGGAGCTTCTTGCGATCGCGTAGTGTAGATGAGGGGGCGCGTGAGGAAGTTCAATTGTTCTTCGCGATCGCGTGATGGGGTACGCGATTGCATAGGTCATGGAATTTGAGCATCACGATCGCATGGCTTATGTCGCGATCACAGTGAGTAAAGTAAGGGTCAGTGGGTTATGTTCTTCGCGATCGCGTGAATGGTTCCGCGATCGCAATGAAGTAATACCTAGGCAGTATAAATTAAATCAGTCCGCGACCTTGCCCACTTTTCCACCATTTTTAACGAGAATAGAGCTTTTGGAGATATTTTGAAGAGGGAAACGATTGTTCTTCATTGAGGTATGAATTTTGGACTCATTAACTCGATTGTGTGTGATTAAGGACCTTATTAACAACATTTAATTAAGGAAAATCAATGGAAATATGGGAAACTAGGGCTTGAGTTTAAGAGACCTTTTAGAGGTTATTTGAGGGGTTAATCGGACTCCGATTTCAGAGTTCGTTATGTGTACGGACTCGTGAGATGATGAGGATCGTTTTGGTATAAAGTTTGTCGAGTTCCAAGATGTGGGTCCTGGGGTCGGGTTTTGGCTAATTTTGGGAATTGTGCGTAAAGTTGATATTTTTCTATTGGGTTTCATCCCCCTAGAATATCTTGATGTGAAAAATCTAAACTTGATAGATTTGGAGCACTCGGAAGGTCATTCGAGGGGCAAGCGTATTGCGGAGTAGTGTTTCGGGCTAGTTTGAGGTAAGTAATGTCTTTAAATCCTGTCCTGAGGGTATGAAACCCCGGACTTTTCATCCATTCACGGTTTTGGAGTGATGCACACACTGGATGATGAGTGTGGGGCGTGCACGGAATGGAAATTTGGAAATATGTTCCTTTTTAGTCAACTATTGAGTTGCGAAACTGCATTTAAAACATATGTTTTATGGTATTACTATGTTTTGACATATTTGGGCTGTAAGCCATGTTTGGGGCCTAGTGCCGATCTGTTTTAACCCATTAGGGGCTATTTTCCTGATATTCCTCACATAATAACTATGATTTTACACTCAGTCTTTCTTGTGAAATTGTTGACACTCATATTTGATGATAATATTATTTTCTGAAATGAAATGTTATTTTGGGTCGAGAACCCTGTTTATTTATGGACCGAGTGGAATGATGAGAGTGTCTGACTGAGTGAAGCCGAGGGCCAATATTGTGAGGATGTTAATGATATGAGAGAGGCCGAGAGACTGAGTGATTGATGCCGTGATTTGGCTTGTTTATAGCGCTTGGGCTGTAGGAGCCTCTCCAAAGTCTGTACACACCTCCAGTGAGTGCAGGTACCTACTAAGTGCGAGTGCCGAGTGCCGAGTTATTTGGAGGCATGAGTGACTGTGAGGTGCTTAGTGACTGTTACTGAGTGATTGTGAGGTGTTGAGTGACTGTTAGTGAGTGATGGTGAGGTGCTGAGTGACTGATTATGAGTGATGATTTGGCCCGAGGGGCAGTTTATAATGATATTTTACTGAGTTTTGATTATGATTCGTTTCATCTTTCATACTTATATTACTGGGAGTTTTACTAAGAATCATTTAGGAAAATATACTTGTTCAAAGGAATTTTACTGAAATTGGTTTTCAAAGTTATGTATTAAATGTATACTTTATGGAGCCTCGGTGTCTTACTGTTTTGTGGATTGGTGTTTTGTGTTGTGTGTTTCTTATCTTCAGACTTGATTTATTTTCATTACTCCCTACACCTCTGTGTACAGATCCAGGTACTGGTTCTAAGCAGTAGTCACTTGCGTCCGTTCGACATCAGCTTTGGGATTTCGAGGTAGCTATCCATCGTCCACAGCTTTTCCATTTCCCTTCTTTAATTAGTGGTGATGACATTAGTAGTGTTAGTTTTATTCTTAGATGCTCGTGATCAGTTGACTCCAGTTCTGGGTGAAATGTTTAGACTGTCAGATTATATTATGCTTGCTTAAAGGCTTAGAGGAATTTTTATACCTATTTTGTTGTTTATTAATGATTTGAGAAATTATATTAAAATAAATGTGTGGTTATGTGATGGTTGGCTAGCCTAGTTCCACGATAGGCGCTATCATGACCTATTAGGATTTGGGGTCGTGACATGTTGGTATCAGAGCTCTAGGTTACATAGGACTCAACGGCCATGAGCAGGTTTAGTAGAGTCTTGCGGATCGGTACGACTACGTTTGTACTTATCTTCGAGAGGCTACGAAACTCTTAGGAAAAATCTCATTTTCTTGAACTCTATCGTGCCATTCTATTGATCCTGGAAATCGAAGCCGTGGAAGAGGTAGGGGACCAGCCCGCGCAGCAATCAGGACAGTACCAGTGGATCCACCTACCATTCAAGATCAGGTTCTCGCCGAGGGTAGCCCAACGGGATAGGCTCAGGCACCAGCATTGCCTATTGTCATATCGGGTCTTCAAGAGACCCTAGCTCAGATCTTGACAGTGTGTACCAGTTTGGCTCAGGTAGTTTCTATGTCTACTATTGCCGCTACATCTCAGGCCGGGGGTGGCACTCAGACCTTAGCTACCCGGACACCTGAGCAGGTTGTACAGGGTTTTCAGGCATCGGTGGCAATCCCAGCCCATTCGGTTGCTCAAGTCAAGGACTATGTGGTTCTAGCTATACCCGAGGATGAGCAGCGCAGGCTGGAGAGGTTCAATAAACTTTAACCTTCGACTTTTAGCGGCCTAGAGAGTGAGGATGCCCAGGGTTTTCTGGATAAGTGCCCGAGGATACTCCGTACTACTGGTATTCTAGAGACCAGTGAGGTCTCATTTAATACGTATCAGATTGCTGGTGCTGCCTTCACTAGGTGGGAGGCATTTGAGAAGCGTAGGCCGGTTGGTTCAGTACCCCTCACCTAGCAGCAGTTCTCTTTAACATTTTTGGAGAAGTACGTTCCTCAGTCTCACAGAGAGGAGCAGTGCAGGCAGTTCTGAGTTGGCTCGACACGCTTCTGAGTTAGTCCCTACTGATAGGGACATGATCAGGAGGTTTGTAGATGGTCTCACGTATCAGCTTTGGATCTTGATGACTAGGAAGAGGGTGTTAGGTGCCACATTTGAGCAGGTTGTTGACATTGCTCGGGATATTGATTTGGTTCGCGAGCAGGAGCGTGAGGAGAGGGAGGCCAAGAGGCCTCGGGGATCAGGTAGCTTCAGTGGTGCCCCTTCTAGAGGGTAGTTTTAGCACAGTAGAGGTCATCCATTTAGGTCTCCTCGCCTAGCTCGCCCAGCTTATAGTGGCGCATCTTCGGAGCAGGGTCCCCGCAGCTCTTATCTGGGACGTTCTTCCTTTAGTACACATCCAGCTCAGAGCTCCTCCAAAGCATCATCGTTCAGGGTTCTTCTATGCATGGTTCATCCGGTGGTTATCATGGTGGAATGAGTTCTCTTCAGTCCCCATCTCCAGCTCAAGGTAGTTTTTTTGAGTGTGGAGAGTTTGGACATGGGTGGAGGCAGTGTCCTCGTCGTCCTGGTAGTTATTCTCAGCAAAGGGTTCAGCCCTCAACTTCAGCCCCAGTTACTTCACCACCTACCCAGGCAGCCAGGGGTGGTGGTCAGGCAGCTAGAGGCCGCGCTAGAGGGGGAGGTCGAGCACGTGGAAGCTAGCCACGTATTTATGCACTCCCAGCTAGGACTGATGCTATAGCCTCCGATGCGGTGATTACAGGTGCTATCTCAGTCCGTCACAGTGATGCTTTGGATTTATTTACCCCTGGTTCCACATACTCTTGCGTTTCATCATATTTTGCTCACTTTATGAGTATGCCCCGTGAGCCTTTAGTTACGTCTATTCATGTTTTGACTCCGGTGGGCTATACTATTGTTGTAGGCCGTGTGTACCGGTCGTGTGATATCTATTGGGGGTCTGGAGACCCGAGTAGACTTGTTGTTGCTCAGCATGGTTGATTTTGATGTGATACTAGGCATGGATTGGTTATCCCCATGCCATGTTATTCTTGATTGTCACGCTAAGACCGTGACCCTAGCTATGCCCGGAGTTCTGAGAGTTGAGTGGAGAGGGTCTATTGGGTATGTGCCTAGAAGAGTGATTTCTTACTTGAAGGATCAGCGTATGGTTCAGAAAGGATGTGAATGTTATTTTGCTTTTGTGAGGGATGTTAGTAGCGAGACTCCTTCTATTGATTCGGTTCCTGCGGTCCGTGATTTTTCGGACATATTCCTTGCAGACCTGCCAGGTATGCCACCTGACAGGGACATTGTATTGACTTGGTGCCAGGCACCCAACCTATCTCTACTCAACCCTATCGTATGGCACCAGCGAAGTTGAAAGAACTGAAAGAGCAGCTTCAGGAACTCCTAGATAAGGGGTTCATTCGGCCTAGTATGTCACCTTGGGGTGAACCGGTGTTGTTTGTGAAAAAGAAGGATGGATCCATGCACATGTGTATTGATTTTAGGCAGCTGAATAAGGTTACGGTGAAGAACCGGTATCCTTTGCACTGTATTGATGACTTGTTCGACCAGCTTCAGGGAGCTAGGGTGTTCTCCAAGATTGACTTGAGGTCTTGGTATCACTAGTTGAATATTCAGGATTCTGACATTCTGAAGACTCCTTTAAGGACCAGAAATGGTCATTATGAGTTCCTGGTTATGTCATTTGGTCTGACAAATGCTCCATCCGCGTTCATGCAATTGATGAACAACGTGTTTCAGCCTTACCTTGATTCTTTCGTCATTGTGTTCATTGATGACATCCTGGTGTATTCTCGCAGCCAGGGGGAGCATGCTCAGCATTTGACAATTGTGTTGCAGAGGTTGAGGGAGGAGAAGCTTTATGCAAAATTCTCAAATTATGAGTTTTGACTTGGTTTAGTAGCTTTCTTGGGGCACGTGGTGTCCAGTGAGGGATTCAGGTTGATCCGAAGAAGATTGAGGCGGTGTAGAGTTGGCCTAGACCGTCCTCACCTACAGAGATTAGAAGTATCCTTGGTTTGGCGGGATATTAACGTCGCTTTGTAGAAGGGTTCTTTTCTATTGCTTCGCCCTTGACCAGATTGACCCAGAAGAGTGCTCTATTAAGATTGTTCGATAAGTGTGAGGAGAGATTTCAGAAGCTCAAGCCAGCATTGAGCACAACTCCGGTATTGGTTTTGCCTACTGGTTCGGGTTCTTATACAGTCTACTGTGATGCTTCTAGAGCTGGTTTGGGAGCGGTATTGATGCAGGACGGTAGAGTGATTGCCTACGCGTCTAGACAATTGAAGGTACACGATCTTGAGTTAGCTTCAATTGTTCATGCCTTGAAGATTTGATGCCATTACTTGTATGGGGTGCAGTGTGAGATTTCCACCGATCATCGTAGTCTGCAGTATTTGCTGAAGAAAAAGGACTTGAATTTGCATTAGAGGAAATGGTTGGAGCTTCTCAAGGATTATGACCTCACTATTTTATAAGGCCAATGTAGTGGTCGATGCCCTGAGTCACAGAGCAGAGAGTTTTGGGAGTCTAGCCTACCTTTCAGCAGCAGAGCGACCTTTAGCACTTGATGTTCAGGCTTTAGCGCGCCAGATGGTTAGATTGGATTTGTCAGAGCCTCCACGGGTGTTAGCTAGCACGGCTTTCCGGTCTTCTCTTTATGATTAGATTAAAGCACGCCAATATGATGACCGACACTTGTTAGTACTTTAGGACAAGGTCCGTCGAGGTGATGCCAGGGATCGACTATTGGTGATGACGGAGTTATGAAGATGCAGGGCCGTATTTTCCTGCCCAATGTGGATGGGCTTCGAGAGTTGATAATAGTAGAGGCCCATAGCTCGCAGTATTCCATTCATCTGGGTGCCGCGAAGATGTATCAGGATCTAAGATAGCAGTATTGGTGGAGGCGGATGAAGAGATATATTGTTGAGTATGTAGCACGGTGTCTCAACTGCCAGCAGGTCAAGTATGAGCACCAGAGACCAGGTGGATTACTTCAGAGGTTAGATATTCCGGAGTGGAAGTGGGAGAGGACCACTATGGACTTTGTAGTTGGGCTTCCACGGACTTCGAAGGGTTTTGATGCTATTTGGGTCATTATGGATCGGCTGACCAAGTCCGCGCACTTCATTCCTGTCAGTACTACTTATACTTTTGAAGCGGTTAGTTGGTATCTACATCAGGTAGATTGTCCGATTGCATGGAGTTCCAGTTTCTATAATTTCTAACAGAGGTACTCAGTTCACATCTCAATTTTTGAGGGCCGTACAGAGAGGCATGGGTACTCAGGTAGAGTTGAGCACTGCATTTCATCCTCAGACCGACGGGCATTCGGAACGGACTATTCATATTTTGGAGGACATGTTGCGTGCATGTGTGATTGATTTTGGTTCTTCAAGGGATTAGTTTCTATCACTTGCGGAGTTTGCATATAATAATAGCTACCAATCCAGTATTCAGATGGCCCCGTATGAGGCTTTATATGCTAGGAGGTGTAGATCTTCGGTTGGTTGGTTCGAGCCCGGTGAGGCTAGACTATTGGGCACAAATTTGGTTCAGGATGCATTAGAGAAGGTGAATTGATTCAGGAGCGACTTCGCACATCGCAGTCTAGCCAGAAGAGTTATGCGAACCGGAAGGTCCGGGATGTGTCTTATATGGAAGATGATATAGTACTACTAAAGGTATCACCCATGAAGGGTGTTATGAGGTTCGAAAAGAGGGGAAAGATGAGTCCCCGGTTTATTCGTCCTTTTGAGGTGCTTCAGAAGATTGGAGAGGTGGCTTATAGACTTGACTTGCCACCCAGCTTGTCGAGTGTTCATACGGTATTTCATGTGTCGATGCTCCGGAATTATATTGGTGACCCGTCTCATGTTTTAGACTTCAATACAGTTCAAATTGAGGGCGATATGTCATTTGAAGTAGAGCCGGTAGCAATTGTTGATCGTCAGGTCAGAAAGTTGAGGTCTAAGGATATAACTTTAGTAAAGGTACAGTGGATAGGTTAGCCAGTGGAGGAGGCTACTTGGGAGACCGAGCGGGAGATGTAGAACAGATATCCTCACTTGTTCGAGACTCCAGGTATGTTTCCAGACCCGTTCGAGAACGAACGCTTGTTTAAGAGGGGGAGAATGTAACGACCCGGCCGGTTGTTACGTAGAACCTACATTATTATTTACTGTTTTTGCCTTTTCATAGGCTGGTTCTACTGTTTATGATGTGTTAGAGTCGGATGGCTCGGGTTCAGTATAGTTGTAGTGAGAATTGAGACACTTAGTCTCTAAAAATAGCTTTATAGTGGGAAAAGTCAACTGAGAGTTGACATATTGGCAAACAACCTCGGAATGTTTATTGTATAGCTTTGATAGCTTCGTTAGGTGATTTGTGACTTAGGAGTGTGTTCAGAATATTTATTATATGTCCGGTGTACTATTAGGCTTGAATTGACAAAAGTTAGTTTTTGGTGATTTCTGGTCGGCAGTGGAAAATAGGCTATCGGGGTCGGAATGGAATTCCAAAAGTTGGAACATGTTCGTGATGTCATATTGGATATGTGTAAGAAATTTCAGGCCAATCGGATGTCTTTTGGATAGTTTCGGCATCGTTTGGTGGAATTTAGAAATTTCAAAGTTTATAGGCTTGAAATTGATGTGAATTTGGTGTTTTGATGTTATTTTGGGTGTCCCAAGAGTGCAACTAAGTTTGAATGATGTTATGGGATATGCTGGTAGGTTTGGTTGAGGTCCCGAGGGCCTCAAGTGTATTTCAGATGCTCAAACGAGCACTTATGGACTTGAAGAGATTGTTGGTTTTCTGGTGTTAGTGCAGTTGTGATTTGTTCATCGCGATCGCGTGGCAATTGATGCGATCACGTAGAGTAAAGTTCAAGGCAAGAAACACTTGTGCTACGCGATCGCGTAAAAAGGTTTGCGATCGCAGAGCTTGGGCAGGTTGAACTGTGCGGTCGCGTGGAGCTTCTTGTGATCGCGTAGTGTAAATGAGGGGGTGCGTGAGGAAGTGCAATTGTTCTTCGCGATCGCGTGATGGGGTACGCGATTGCATAGGTCAGGGAATTTGAGCATCGCGATCGCATGGCTGATGCCGTGATCGCAATGAGTAAAGTGAGGGTTTGTGGGTTATGTTCTTCGTGATCGCGTGAATGTTTCCGCGATCGCAGTGAAGTAATACCTGGGCAGTATAAATTAAATCAGTCCGCGACCTTTGCCCAGTTTTCCACAATTTTTGGACAGGAATAGAGCTTTTGGAGAGATTTTGAAGAGGGAAACGATTGTTCTTCATTGAGGTAAGATTTTTTGACTTATTAACTTGATTATGTGTGATTAAAGACCTTATTAACAACGTTTAATTAAGGAAAATCAGTGGAAAAAGGGGAAACTAGGGCTTGAGTTTAAGAGAGCTTTTTGAGGTGATTTGAAAGGTCAAACGGACTCCGATTTCCGTGCTCTTTATATGTACGGACTCGTGAGATGATGAGGATTATCTTGATATAAAGTTTGTCGAGTTCCGAGACGTGGTCTTGGGGGTCGGGTTTTGGCTTATTTCGAGAATTGTGCTTAAAGTTGATAGTTTTCTATTGGGTTTCATCCCCCTAGCATATCTTGATGTGAAAAATCTGAACTTGATAGATTTGGAGAACTCGGAAGTTGATTCGAGGGGCAAGTGTATTAAGGAGTACTTTTTCGGGCTAGTTTGAGGTATGTAATGTCTTTAAATCCTGTCCTGAGGGTAGGAAACCGCAGACTTTTCATCCTTTCACAGTTTTGGAATGACGCACACACTGGATGGCGAGTGTGGGGCGTGCACTGAATGGAAATTTGGAAATATGTTCCTTTCTAGTCAACTATTGAGTTGCGAAACTGCATTTAAAACATATGTTTTATGGTATTACTATGTTTTGACATATTTGGGCTGTAAGCCATGTTTGGGGCCTAGTGCCGATCTGTTTTAACCCCTTGGGGGATATTTTCCTCATGTTCCTCACATAATAACTCTTATTTTACACTCAGTCTTTCTTGTGAAATTTTTTACACTCATATTTGATGATAATATTATTTTCTAAAATGAAATCCTTTTTTGGGTCGAGAACCCCGTTTATTTATGGCCCGAGTGGCATGATGAGAGTGTCTGACTGAGTGAGGCCGAGTGCCAATATTGTGAGGATGTTTATTATATGAGAGAGGCCGAGAGCCTGAGTTATTGATACCATGATTTGTCTTGTTTATAGCGTTTGGGCTATAGGAGCCCCTTCGGAGTCTGTACACATCCCCAATGAGCGCAGGTACCTACTGAGTGCGAGTGCCAAGTGCCGAGTGACGAGTGATAGGGAGGCATGAGTGACTGTGAGGTGCTGAGTGACTGTTAGTGAGTGATGGTGAGGTGTTGAGTGACTGTTAGTGAGTGATGGTGAGGTGCTAAGTGACTGTTAGTGAGTGATGGTGAGGTGCTGAGTGACTGTTACTTAGTGATGGTGAGGTGTTGAGTGACTGATTATGAGTGATGATTTGGCCCGATGGGCCGTTTATAATGTTATTTTACCGCGTTTTGATTATGATTCGTTTCATCTTTCATACTGGTATTACTGGGAGTTTTACTGAGAATCATTTGGGAAAATATACTTGTTCAAAGGAATTTTACTGAAATTGGTTTTCAAACTTATGTATTAAATGTATACTTTATGGAGACTCAGTGTCTTATTGTTTTGTGGATTGGTGTATTGTGCTGTGTGTTTGTTATCTTCAAACTTGATTTATTTTCATTACTACTGAGTTGTCGTAGTCATCATTACTCCCTTCACCTCTGTGTGCAGATCAAGGTACTGGTTCTGAGCAGTAGTCACTTGTGTCCGTTCGGCATCATCTTTGGGATTTCGAGGTAGCTGTCCAGCGTCCACAACTTCTCCATTTCCCTTCCTTCATTAGTATTAGTATTTTATTCCGAGACATGTTTATGACATTAGAAGTGTTAGTTTTATTCTTAGATGCTCGTGATCAGTTGACTCAAGTTCTGGGGGAATTGTTTAGACTGTCAGATTATATTATGCTTCCTTAAAGGCTTAGAGGAATTTTTATACCTATTTTGCTGGTTATTAATGATTTGAGAAATTATATTAAAATAAACGTGTGGTTATGTGATGGTTGGCTATCCTAGTTCCACGAGAGGCGCCATCACGACTTGTTAGGATTTGGGGTCGTGACAGTATGTTAAAGCTATCCCTCTTTTCCTTTTGGCATGATCCATATGATACAAACGAAACGAGCAAATACACAACTTCCATAAATGACTCTATTCATAGAAATACTAGAGATGCCTATGTTCTTAATTCCCCATGAGTCCTATTATTCTATCGTCTATTCATGGGTATCAGAAAATACTTAAGTTGATAAACTTTGTTTCATGATATTAATCAAACGCATAATGGTCTTATGACATTCCGAAAGATTTTATTGACATACTTTTCATGCATTGCATTCATTTACATGTTCATTGATCCATGACCAGATGTCATTATGTACACGAATATATGTGTATTATATGTACATGGGATACGAGAAAAGATTACGGTGTTATATACGCACCACCACCTGATAAGCTGGTATACGTTAATGATTTTTCCCACAGTGGCCGAGATGATATAATGGGATGCCCTTAGAGGCTTGATGATGTTATGAACACATGTACCTATGCACGACATGACATTCATATGCATATGCATGAAACTATAAGTATTTCATGATTTACAGAGTTATCCAGTATTACAGGTTGAGTCATTTACTCCATGTTTCTTCCATGTCTTTTATATACTTTTTTATGTTCCATACATACTCGGTACATTATTTGTACCGGCGTCCTTTTTTGGGGATGCTACATTCATGCTTGCAAGTATAGAAAATCAGTTTGACGATCCCTCATAGTAGACGGGGCTAATATTCAACGAAGGATCGGTAAGACTCCACTTCATTCGGAGTGCAACCGAGTCTATGAGCCATCGTGTCAGATGTTTGCTACAGACTTATAGGTAGGCCATTACCCTGTCCCATTTGATGTCAAAAACTCTTAGAGGCTTTGTAGACAAAGATTCATTTTGTGCAATATATCAGAGGCCTTGATGACCCATATGTATTCATGTTTTAAAAAAGATGGTTCATAGCCTTCCCACTTTTAGTTATACATTATGAGTTATGGCCATGTTGGCTCAGTTACCAATGATAGTACGATAAGAAAGATATGTTACGTTGGTACTTGATAAGTTAGTATTTTACAAACTTATTTCCTCTTTATACTTAAGTTATTGTATGATTTTGTTGAGAAACATAGGCATTTTTAAGGTTTATTGGCATATTTCAGGTATTAATGGAATTAGAGAAAAAACAGAAGAAACCAAGTCAAAATATGCAAAATTGTGGAAATATGACTGATGCAAGACTACCCTTCGCAATCGCAAACAATGAGACGCGATCACTGAATGTTAGAAAATAATGCATCGCGATCGCAACACAATTCTGCGAAAGCGATGAAGAAGTGGGTCAACGGCTCTGAAATGCTTTATGTGAACGCAAAATCTTGTGTGCTATCGCTATAGGCTACATTAGTAAACTACGCAATCGCAAACATACTTACGCGATAGTGATTCATTAATCATGGGTAGAAATCTGGGCAGTTTTGGCATTTCACGATTTTTAATCCAAAATCATTTAGTACATGACCTAGCAGATATTTTGGAAAATCTTTGGCTAATTTTCAACGCACACACTAGAGAGAACAAGTTTTGGAAGCTATATTTCTTGCACACACACTTGGGTCTTGCAGATTTGAAGCTTTTGGTTGATAATTTCTTACTACTTTATGCTCAATTCTTCATTTCCTTGCTTTGTATTGAATATGTCACGACCCGAAATCCCACCTTCAGGCCATGACTGCGGCTAACGTTGAACCCGCTAGACAAGCCAACGTTTGAACTAAATAAACTCATTAACAACTAAAATGAACAGGATGACAAGGGCAGCCATAATTAACAATATGAAAGTTAACAAATTACAAAAATAATATAGTAAGCTTCGAAGTAAAACCCATAAATATAACCCAGAACTGGTGTCACACACTCACGAACTGTCTAAGAGATTACTAAATACAAAGGTCTGAAATAAGTACATATGACTGTCTTTGAACTATAAGATGAGACAGAGCTGAAAGTCAAGGGTAGAAGGTGACGCCAAGGCCCACGAACGTTTGCGTGTCTACCTCGATGTCTCCTGTATAAACTGATGAAATGCTCCGACCGCCAGTGACCACCGGGGCCGCATGCTCGAATCCTGAAAAATTCTCGGAGGAATCACTCACCCATAGCCTAAGGATCATTAATCTAAAGTTTCTACTTGAATTCATAGCATTAAACGGACAATACGCCAATTTCTTAAGAGCCCTAAATTTTCTACACAATTCTTGATTTTCCATTAATTTACCCATTAATTATTCATGCATGAAACTAGTATTAGGAAGGAATTAACTTACCTTAACAGTAGCTAGGTCGTGGTGTGCTCCTCCCAAGCTCACAAGTCTCTAATGGGGTTTTTGGTATGAAGGAAATGAAGAAATCCCGAGTTTTGACATTTAAATACAGGCCGCATACAGGGGTTTCCGCACCTGCGACCCTGGGACCGCACCTGCGAGGAAAAGGCCGCACCTGCAGAAAATGGACGGGGGAGCTGGGTTCGCACCTGTGGAGTTGGGGGCCGCACCTGCGGTCCCGCTCCTGCGAAAAATGGTCCACACCTGCAAGGCTGGGACCGCAGGAGCGGTTCCGCACCTGCGGCTGGGCAATCGCACCTGCGGTCACACCAGCTAAAACTGCACCAGCAGTGTTTTTAGCTGGTTTTTTGTAAAGACCCGTAAAAATTTCTTGTTTAAAATAATGCTGAATAAGTCCCCGATTTGTTATAACTGTGAAAATTCCTAAAACAGACCTAATTTGAAAAAAAAGTACCCCGGGAGTTAAAGAATTAAATTTTCCAGAAATTGGGTGTTATGAGACGCACTATGCGATCGCATAACGTGTATGCGGACTGCATAGTGGTCGCATACACGGTCACATCACTGCCCAGCTGAAGGACAACTATGCGGTCCAATCTACAACTGCATTTCGGTTCTACGGACTGCATAGCTGTCGCATTATTGCCTTTGATTTTTGGGGAGGGGTGTTATGCGACGCACTATGAGATCGCATAACGAGTATGCGGACCGCATAGTGGTCGCATACCTGGGCAGATTGTTTCAAAAATTTGGCCCACCTGGGGCCATTCTGCGGTCAGCTCTGCGGACCGCATGTCAGGAATGCAATCGCATTCCTGACCACATATTTGACTCGGGATTTTAATTTTCCAAACTTTTATACCCCACCCCAGCTTCATTTAACCCCTACCCCCTTTAATTTTAACTGGATTCTAAACAAGATAGAGAGAAGAAAAAGAGAGTTCTTGAGAGACAAGGTTCCAACATCACTCAAATTGATTTTCCAAAATCACTGAATCCCGGATATTATCGAGTAATCAGTCATCTTGTTCGCTAAAAGGTAAGCCTTCACTCTAATTCTCCCAATTTCTCAGATTTTTGATGGGGAATAAAGCACTCATGAGTTGGTTTTGAAAAATCAAAGATGAAACCTTGCATGCATGTGAATGTAACTCCGTAACCTAGTAATGGGGGAAACGAACTTGGGTACTTATGCACAAAAAAGGGGGTTAGTAACCTAAGGTATCACATAGTGTTTGATGAAATGCTTAATTGAATTCGAGGTTCCTAATCCTAAGTGAAATAGGTCACATTGTGGAATAGATTGACGGTGCCCGACGATCCGGTGAATTGTGATAGAAATTAAAAAGGGAAACTCGACTCCAGGTATGTATGGCTAACTTTAATCTTTGTAAAATCGCTTTGTGGTGTCCGAGCATACGGTACGTGTATTGGTGTGAATATGTGAAAATAGTTGTTCAAATTGTGTTGAAGCGTGAAGTGTATTCCTTGTATGTATTTAGTTGATCACCATACTACCATGCTATGTGAAATGATGCTAGTAGGTTAATTAATCCAAGAGTATGAATGTATGTGCTAAAGGTTGTGTAACAAGTAACAAAAAGAAGTTGTGGTGTGATGTAATTGAACTAAATGGCTGTGGCAATATCGTATATGATTCACTATTTGGTAAGGTTTATTGTGGCATGATTTTTTTTTATATATACGTATTGTGGGTTGTAAAGAAGCTATATTCCTATTGCTGAAATTTTCTGTGATTGAATTGTGAACTGTCATTGTTGATATGAGATATGATTGTCTGGTGGGATCGGGTTGCGCGCCGCAACAGGAGGGATAAGGGTGATATGTGGGAAGTGATAAGGGTGAGATGTGATTGTCCGGTAGGATCGGGTTGCACGCCGCAACAGAAACATAAGAAATGATTGTGATTGTCAGGTGGGATCGGGTTGGGCGCGGCAATAGAAGAGATAAGGGTGGAATGTTTAGAAGGGATAAGGGTGGAATTGTGATTGTGATTGTGATGAAGTGAGAATCGTGGAACTTCCATTGTGTTTCTTTCTATATCTTTGTGCAGTGATTGTGTGACTTTCTGTCTGTCTATTGCCTGTGCATTGTTGAGTTTACTTAGAGTAAAGTTTGTTCATACATACCAGTACAATTCAAATGTACTGACGTCCCTTTTGCCGGGGGCGCTACATTCTTGTGATGATTGTAGGTGGTTCTATAGCAGGTAATCCAGCCCACCAACAGTAGTGCCTCCTCTACGTCCCATTAGTTGTTTTGGTGAGCCCCTTTCCTCTCGGGGCCCTGAGTGGTTCATGCCACCTCTTCTTCCGGATTTTCATTTTGGTAATTGTGTAAGGTGTAGCCGGAGCCTTGATCTTGATTTCTATAAACATGTGTCGGACCGACCTATTAGACTCGGAATGACATCAAATTTTGCATACAAGTCATAAATGACATAACAGAACCATTCCCGGTCCCGGAATTCCGTTCGGACCTCGATAGCATAAAATCACGTTCCAAACCAAATTTCAATTCTATGAAAATCCTCAAAACTTCATTAACTCTCAATTTCTCATTTTTTATCCGAAACATGTAAAATCAAGCCCGTTCCTTACCAAATTTCACAGATAACTCAAATTGAACCTGTTCCGGGCTTCGAAACCGTAACACGGGCCCGGTAACGCAGGTTTCACATCGAGGTTCATTTTCATAGCCTTTATTATTTTTCAGAAAATAATTTTCTTTAAAAATTCATTTCTCGGACTTGGGTCCTCGGAATTCGATTCCAGGCATACGCCCAAGTCCCATATTTTCCTATGGACCCTCTGGGACCGTCAGATCACGGGTCCGGGTCCGTTTATTAAAAATGTTGACCAAAGTCAACTTTATTTAATTAATTCTCATAAATTCAACTCTTTATCAACTTTTCACATAAAGGCTTCCCGGCTACGCGCCCGGGCTGCGCACGCACATCGAGGTAAGATTAACGTAGGCTTTCGGGGCCTCGGAACATAGTCATAATTAAATTTACATAAGATGACCTTTTGGGTCATCACAGAATATTTAAGTGTGTAGTATTTATTTCCAACACTTGAATATTGTTTATGGAAATATTAATGTCTAATGTGTGGATTAAATACCTTGTTGTGCTTATGTATTGAATGATTTTTATTTATTATGAAAGGAGTTAATATTTCTTTAATTATTCTTTTTCTTTAATGTTTCCAAAGTGATTAGCTAACCCTAGAACTCGCCCATTTACTTCGAATTAATTTTGGGAAAGATAATTTGGGGTTGCGAAATATTAATTAACAAGAACTTGAGGCTTTAACCCTCATTTTATAGATTCTACCTAGGAATAGGATTGAACTACTTGTAGCTATATACGGGTGTGCTTAATATCTTAATTGTGTTAGGGATAATCCAATTAGGAAGTCTTGTTAGTCTTTGGAAGAAGCTAATTTAGAATTGTTGAGCGTGGCTAATTAACATAAACTCGCTCATATTTGTAAAATCGTGAAATACATTGGATCGTTACTTGAGTGTAATTCCCTATGCATCCATACTTGTACCCATTGATCATTTTACTTTCTTTCTAGGTTAGTTTACATTTATACATTTTAGCTATAATATTTTCACAACCCCATTATAAGTGTTTGGCATTGCATAAAAAGTGATAATTCTCTTACATTACTAATCGCCTACATATTATTCTCTGTGGGATTCGACCCCAACTCATAGTTGAGTAATTTATATTGCATCCGACAGTGTCCATTTACTTTTTAGTAGTGGATTTGGATGTCATCAAAATTAGCATTCGCTACAAGGTTGCCACCCCATTTGATCCACAAACAAGCGGGCAAACGGAGGTGTCGAACAGAGAAATAAAGAGTGTGTTGACAAAGACCGTGAATGCTATGAGAACGGATTTGGAGAGAAAGATAGATGATGCACTTTGGGCATATCGTACCGCTTTTAAAACTCAAATTGGCATGTCTCCATATATACTGGTTTTTGGGAAAGCATGTCACTTACTAGTGGAGTTGGATCATAGAGCTTTGTGGGCATCGAGGCAGCTGAATCTCGATATGGAAATTGCATGTACAAGTACATACATAGAGTTGCACGAGCTTTGTAACGACCCAACCAGTCATTTTGAGAATTTAAGCTTCGTTCAGGGGCGTAAGGTCTTGAATAATTTCACATTGCGTGTTGCGTGCATGGTTGGATTCAATTACCGGATAATCCGGAGTCGAATTGGGAGAAAATTTCAATTTTTGAAGCTTAAGTGATGGCAGTTGACCGAAGGTTTGACTTTTGTGTAAAAGGCCTCAGAATGCATTTTGGATAATGTCAACAGCTTCGTATGGTGATTTTGGACTTAGGCGCGCGTCCGGAATTGGTTTGAAGGTCCGTAGAGTAATTTGAAGTAATTTGGCGAAAGTTAGAATTTCGGCGTAAGTTAGAATTTTGGCGATTTCGGCCGATAAGTGAAATTTTGATATCGGGCTCATAATGGAATTCCGGGAAAAGCTGTAGGTCCGCTCTGTTAGATGTGACTTGTCTGCGATATCTCACGTCATTCCGGGTTGATTTGATAGGTTTTGACTCGAGTTTTGATATTTGAAGATTTGAAAATTCATAAGTTTGATTTTTTGTTTGATTAGTCATTTTGGTTTTGTTTTATGTGATTTGAAACTTTGAGCGAGTCCGTGTGAGGTTATATGAATGGTGTGTGTGGTTGGACGGGGCCTCGGGTGTGTTTTAGATAGGCTTCGGGTCAATTTTCCTCATTTTTCACTGCTGATGTTGTCTTCTGGTTTTCTTCTATGCGATCACATAGTAGTAGTCACGATCGCATAGTGTTACTCTGGCCCGCCCATTTTTCTTTCATCGCGATCGCAAAGATTGTCCTGCGATCGCAAAGATTGGACCGCGATCGCATAACTCCATAATTTTTGTTCTCCGCATTTGCATAAGTCCCTTATTTTGGGCATCAACCAGTTCCTTTTAATGCGATCGCATATTGTAAGCCGTACAGTAGCATAATTCCCTTCTATGCGATCGCAATATTCTCTACACGATCGCATAGCACGTTTTTGGCCAATGATATTTTTCGCTACGCGATCGCGATTCATAAAATACCTGGGCAGATTATGAAACTCCAAAATCAGGAGTTTCACCATTTTTATCATATTTTGTCCTCTAGAGCTCGGATCTTGGCGATTTTTGATGGGTTTTTCACACAAATCGAATGTGTAAGTGTTCTTCAACTAGAATTAAATATATTCCATGAATTAGTCCTTCTTTTTATCATTTAATTTGTGTTTTGGGTTGAGGTAAATGTGGATTTTGAAAGGGAATTTCTAAAATGAAAAATCATGATTTGAGGGACCAAATTATATCGGAATTCGATAAATTTTGTATGGTTGAACTTATATCGGAATGTGTATTCGGATTTTGTAAAATTTGATGGGTTCCGAGGTGCGGGCCCGGTGATCTACTTTTGGGTCGATTTTTATAATTAGTAAAGATTGAAACTTTATTATTCAGAATAGTTCCTTATACGTTTTGTGTACTTTGAAGATGTTTTAGTTGATTTTGAGTCGTCCGGAGGTCTTTTCGCCCGAGGAGTTTATTTTGGAGTACCGGGTTGTTATCTTCGAGGTAAGTATCTTGCCTAACATTGTGTGGGGGAACTACCCCTTAGGAATTGAGTCTTCTATGTTGATTGTAGCCTGTGTACGCGAGGTGACGAGTGCGTACTCGAACTTATTTGTATGAATTTGGCTTGTTAGGGTTCTTAGGTCCTAATGTTCCCTGTGTATGAATTTGTAATTGTTATGACTAAGTTTCTGGTTGTTAGTTTCATCTCTTCCTGCTTAACTTAGATTTTTCTTGATTTTAGTCTCCCTTTGTTGTTTACTTGATCTTAATTGACTTAACTGAATATTTTACTTCTTTTACCATCATGCTATATTTTCTTCATAAACTGCCTAATTGACTAGCACTAGTATTATCTAGCCCTATAATTGTTTAGCCATAATTGAAATATATGTTCGTTGGTGTCAAGCATGCCCGTGAGTCGTATACTGTGATTTATATGATTTTTCCTTAAGTGCTACTTAGGTTTAGTTTGATAACCATCCATGTTGATGGTATCTCCTTGGTGTGGCCTATTGCTGAGCATTGTTCAAGCTGAGTTTCATTCCGTAAAGCTAATTGTTTAGGCGAGATTGGTTATAGTTGTTTCCCTTGCCGGGATGATATTGATTCTATTGTTGACTCCCTTGTCGGGAAAGTATGGGTTCCATTGTTGCTTCCATTGTTGACTCCCTTGTCGGGATAATATGATTTCTATGATTGTCTATGCTGTGGATTCCCTTGTATGAATGCTATCATTTCATTTGTTTGGGTGAGAAAGAGTGTAAAGCACGAAGGGTGATGCCGTGCCATTTCATATGCATTATCATGCGAGGAAATAGTGTAAAGCACGAAGGGTGATGTCGTGCCATTATTTATATCCATTATCATGTGAGGAAAGAGCGTAAAGCACGAAGGGTGATGTCGTGCCATTGTTATATTCATTATCATGTGAGGAAAGAGTGTAAAGCACGGTGGTTGATGCCGTGCCATATTACTGAAATTAAAAGCGTGAAAGGTGATGCCGTTCCATATTATTGAGAGTAAAAACACGAAGGGTGATGCCATGTGTGATACTGCGAGTGAGTTCATGGCACGAAGGGTGTTTCCGTGCAGGTGAGGACGAGGGAAATGCATTATGATGTTATACCTGTTTCCTCCGTGTGTACGTGTGCCCTTACTTTCAACTGATATAGTTGTACATACATATTTGGTGTGACCTGTTGTTATTGTCTTGTACTTGACCTTTATCTCATTATTGTTGCACTGTCCATGTCTTTTATTTGCTTAATTGGTTTAATTTACGTGTTGTATCCGTCGATTACTATGGGGAGGACGAGAGTAAACGCACGAAGGGTGATGCCGTGAACTTGTTCTATTGGGAACTAAGCTTGAAAGACCTCTGTTGGAAAAGTATATTTGTAAAAGCATTTATCTTGAAGGAATTATGTTTGAAGATTTTCTTTTCTAAAAATATATATATATATTGTCACGACCCAAACTGGAGGATCATGACTAGCACCCGGACCATACATGTCGAGCACCAACGTACATTTTATCTAACCTTCTTATTATCTTTAAGAGATAACGAGATCAATATAAATGGTAGATATGGATCATGAACATACATCACATGGGATGACAAGATTGCTAAGAAACTACATAAAAGGTACGAGCTACAACGCTGCCATGAAAGACTATACAACAAAAATTATCCAACAAGGCATACCAAACTATACATGAGTTGACACCTGTCTATGAGCCTCTAAAGGAGCATAAGTAATGCAACATNNTTGTCTATCAGGACCTGTAGCACGACATGCAGCATCCACAAATAAAAGGACGTCAGTACGAATAAAGTACTGAGTATGTAAGGCAGGAAAGCATCAATAAGAACAGTAATGTAAAGAGAGATGTAGGAGATACAACCTGTAGTATCTGAGTGCTTCTAAGAGACAGTAACAGGATATGCTTGATAAATATATATACATAATCTTTTAAAACATTCGCCTCTGTGGGCATCATCATCATCATAGAAGATTCGCCTCTGTGGGCATCATCATTATCATATCATACCCGGCCTCGAAGAGGACTCGGTAGACCCAACTGATCAGTGGTTGCACAATAGGTGCCATACCCGGCCGACTATAGCGCGGCTCGGTAGAGTAAAATAGCTACATATATATATAATGCATGTAGGACTCATTGGAATCATATTCTGAACCTTTCGGAGTGACGTAAGGTCGATATTCTCCGTACACGTTATTAGGATTAACTCTTCATCAAGAATCTTATAAGAATCAGGAAGTACCAACAACATTGATAACATAAGAATAAGAGAAGCAACCTCAACATCAATTGTTCCATAAGAAGGGAAACAATGTAAGTACTGCTAGCTTCTAAGAGTAGAGTATCTTTGGAAGCTCGTTCATTGCATTATGTACAATCGGAGTCGTGCAAAAGAAGGAAAGGGATAGCCTCACATACCTTGTATATACTGTCCCAACCTCAAGCTACGCAAATGTCACAACTCCTTAATCTACAATAAGAGAAACGACACTATCGTTATCGTTTAAGCGTCATAACTATTATGTATCGACCACAACCTATTTTACGATGAAACGGACATCACCTACCCTATTTATATGACTTCACACAAGTAAAAAAATTCACCTAACAGCCCAAAAAAAATCAATAATAATCATATTGAGCCTCCCAAAACAGTCCACACACAACCTAATCACTTCACACCTAAGGCGACCATCGTAGTCGTGTCAAACGAACCGAAAATATTACAACGAACGACCAGATCACAACCCTACATATATATGGTTTTTATCCACACCCTTCCTCCTCCAAAACTCCACAAAACAGTAGTAAAACACACAGCCCAACAAAAACACAAAACAGTCTGCTTCAAGTCAAATAACTCGACTTCCGATCACCGTCCCGTGAGTTCTAACTAATAGGAAACAAATTTATCAAAATTACTTGATATTTAAACCCTTAAATACAGATATTAGACGTTTATTAACTATGAAGTAACTTCCAAAACTCTAACTACAAAGAAAAAGAAGAGGCGGTATAATGACACTTACATCGTAGGGATCGTTTTGATGTTATTGCCTCTCGATTTCATGCCCGGGATGATATTCTTCTTTGAAACCCTAGTAGATAGCTTGTGGATACGTTTATGGGTTTTATATGGTCGTTTTATGCTTAATAATGAAGAGAAATCCGACCTAATGTTTATATATATCAAGTTTTGAAAAGTCAAAGAGGTGCTAGCTTGGCACCCTAGGATTGGTCAGTCTTCCGACACTTATATCTTTTTATCCTGATGTCGTATGAACAAAAGGGTTAAGAGTATTAGAAACTAAATTCCAAGACCTTCAATGTGGTATATAATATGTCCCAATAACACCTAATATAGAACATGAAATGTATTGCTCAAAAAGCTTTAGTGATCCACCTACTTGTCACATATGATGTTTGCGCAATCTCGCAAAACTTCAAATATCTCTCTACTCCTATGTTTTATCGATGCACGGTTTAATATGTTGTAAACTAGACTCATAGATATTCAATTGAATAGGTAGATAATCCCCTAATTCCAAGTATATCGGGAGAAATATCAGTTACATTTGACCTAATTGTAAGCACATTATGAGTGTAACTTGTGAAGACCTTTGTCAACTTTTGTTCCACCACTTGATTGACTTCAAAACGTAGAACACAACTATCATACGATAAAAATTAACTCATAGCATAACCTCTGTATCATATAATGAACCATAGTCTCACTTTAAAGTACATGTTATAACATTCCAAACTCGTCGACTTTCGACGAAACTTATTTTCTTCAATTGGTTTATCTTCTAAGCTTTCCAACCCTCTTGGTACTCGTTATTCATGATCTTAAATATTGGTAACCTCCAACGTAACATTGATTAACTTACTTTATATTCCATCAAATAGAATATTATTTCTAATCTTACATTAATTGACTTACGATGTACTCTCACGTACGAAAACATGGGGTGTAACATCATTCCCCCCTTTGGAACATTCGTCCTTGAATGTTGACTAATGCACTTTTCTATATCTTAAGAAATAACTCTTAAAAATAATTTAATATTGTCTTTTCCATCTAGGGAGTTGTTCGGGGAATAAATCCAAAGGCTAGAACATTCTAAGCCTCTTTCTCACACCACGACTTGTGGTCGAACTCCTTTCAATGTCGTAACTATTTCTGTCTTCTTTCATGCAGCCTAGACAATTCTAACCTTCTAGGATTCAATTGGTGAACATATATTGTACTATGACAAGCTGTCCCTCTAGGCATCTATAGGTGTACTAAAGTTCTTTGTTTGGTATTTTGTTGAACTTACGACTATTGCTACATCTTCTTTCATAGCCTCAGTTATCTATGCTTATGGCTTTACCACTACTAGGTAGGTCATACTATACCATAACTCTTACTTCGGTTTATTATTATGGAGACTTGCCACCCAACTCCAGGTTTTTCTCTCACCGCTTGTCCTATATGTATAAATCTAAGTCATTCAATGCTTCCTTATTACCGTCAATCTTAATAATGATAGCATAATCTCATCTCATACTTTGTAGCATTCATCCATTCATTGTTGATTCACCTTAATATTGATCTATAATCTACCACTGATAATTTAAAATCTCTTATGTAATATATCGTCACTAGGGCTCATGTCTCATCGGGGAACATCTGAAGTGATTTTCCTGATCCACTTAGGGACGATACTATACTCCAGTAACTATATTTCATACCATTACAATGTGATTAATCTCATGGGGGTATTCTAATCCCGTACAGTTCATGAAATACTTGTGCTCAAAATCATTACTCAATCAAAGGTCTAAACATCATCCTCTTATCATTTATCACAATTACACCCTTACTTTACTATTGTGGTAGCATTCTATCTCTTCTAAATGCTCCTAGTTTTAAACTCTTTTGAGTTTACTCATGTTATACTGAGCTTTTTATAACAGTATGGAAACCAACAGCTCTCTTGTTGTGATGGGTTTAATCCCGAGGAATTACCTATTTTCATCACCTTCTCACTCACATTTTCTTATCCTTAATCCTGCCTAGCTAAAACTTTGTTTCTCTACCATACTTTAGCTTGCGACCTACGCACATCTACTTATACTACTTGTAACCTTCCCTTCATCATGTTAGCACCATAGATTTCTTTTCACGCCTTCTCAGTTGTCTTAAATGTAAACAATTACTTTTCCTGGTCGTTCTGCCACTTGCTTCATCGATACTTGGCCTATCTTAGTGCCCATGAATACAGTGGTTCCCGGTAACTCATATGATCTCAATTATCAACTTTTGATTGATTTTTTTTGTTCCGTTCATTAGCTACGATAAATTCCACTTTCTTATGGAGTGCATACAACATTATAGTGAGACTGCTGTTACAAGACCATTTCTACTTTAGGTCACTATGCTTATGTTGAAGCCTGCTTCCTTATTTCCTCAGCTAGTCTTTCGTTGTAGTACTTAGGGAAGAACTTCTAACTCTTATAAAGCTGAGACCCTATTACATTGTATATCCCATGGTATTTATGATGTTCTTACTTGCCTATCATTATCGTTAGTTACTTACCTCCATGCCCTTGTGCTTGTAGGGTTTCTTCTGAATTGAAATTTCAGTTGTGTCCATTGTGGCACTCTGTTTTATTTCCGTAACACTTATATTATACCTTCTACTACCCCAACTCCTATCTGAATATTTATCGAGGATTACAATTTTGAATCTAAGAGCCTGAATTTCCTATGTTGGGTTTCACTACGTTTATCTTGCATGATCTACTGATTTGCCTATATCCTCCTATCTAGCCATAACTAGGCTCTTCCTGAATCAACTACAGACTACCCATTGATCAACTCTCATATCCTTATTTTATATAACGCCTCTTGGATTATGTCATTTGTCTTAACTTACCTCTTGTATGGGATCCATATGTATCAAGTGTTCATTCCCACTTATATATCAATATCATAGAGTGCGAAACCCTTATTGATTCTCCCCAACATCATGCTTGCATAATGTTCTGGAGTTATATTATATCTGTAGGATATGAATAAATTCAATCTTATTCCTTTCACCTTTTTACCACATTCTTCCTTTACCATTCGATAGTTACCTATTCATATTTGGCATTTTGTTTCTACTTCTTCATAGACATTACTCGTCTTGTGGTAACCCTTCTACACCATGTATAATTGAATTTCGTACACACAAGGGTGACACGTGGTATAACTTGCATATTTAGTCCCTTAAGCTTAACTGTGCTCGTAGTTCTTGCTTTAGGAAAGCGTATTCGTGAATGACCTTTAAAGGTTATTCTTCTATTGTTCATTCTATTATTGTCGAAACACTATCTTTGAAACGATGTCGACTAATACCAATTCCTTTGATCCCTAATTCATGTTCGATTTTTTTTTCTTGTTTACTATCCCACACTAATTTCTATTACTTGGGGGGTCTAAATTTTCCTTATGGTAATCATGTGTGAGTCACCAACTCATTTCTCGAAATAAGGGTATGGCTTTATGGCTTATTGTCACGACCCAAAACCTATGGGTTTTGATGGTGTCGGACACACTGTCAGGCAAGCCAATCCCTGAACCAGTATTAGGGGTAACACTTTATTACCTAGGAACCCTTTTTACTGACTTCAATTCATGAGAACCATAACAACTCACAAGTGAGCTCTCACAATCACAATACATGCAATTCCTTAAGCAGTGGTTTGAACCATCATAGCACCTCCGGGACCCGCCTACACCTAACAGTCCATAGCACTTGAATGCTTCCAACTGAAGTTTATTACGACGGTCGACAAGCCCCGCACACATTTGCACAAACCATACACATACTCAATCACGTCGAAGAAATTGAACACTGTCGTACTTGTGCCATTTCAACCATGGCTAACCAACCTATCTTCTTTTAATCATCTTTAATTGCCTCAAAGGTAATAGTAACTTTCTTCAGCTCATACCAGCTCATCCCGAGTGACCTTGATTCACGAGACCAGGCTGCCTAAATTCCGCAACCCGTCTCACAACCTCCTGATAATCTTTATATAACCCGGAGTCTATTTCCCCCACTCCTCCGATACTATCCAGCGTGCTGAAGCTCGATTATACTGCAGAAGCTCGATTCTTAATTATACTGCTGCTTGAAACCCTTAAACACCGCATTCTCTAACTTTCGAATTCATTAGGACCATCACTAAGAGTCACCTACTCTGACTGGCCCCGATTACAATCAACTACAAGGATCTCCTAGCAGGTGAACACCCTTTCAGCGAAGCACGTGACTAAGTCTCTACCCTTACAACTTGCCTATGCCTTAAGCACGAATTCTTAATTTTTCCCAGAGCCTAGCCCTGGTCCAATAGGACAAACTTCGCACACATTTATCGAATGCCATGCTCAATTACCGCTTTACTCCTTTCCCTTAGCTGTAACAACTTACCAATATGCCGACAATCCGCAACTCCATGAGGACACAACCCCCACAACCCAACTGCAGGTGGTGGGACTCCCCCACTTTGGTTAACCTTATTCCTTTAAGCACTACCCAACTTCCTTTCCTTACGCCTGGCCTTTTTGAAATGGAACCACCACCTATCACTTTTCACATATCTTCCTTCATCGTGTGCTTCTCGATTGCGTCCTCAATTCAACGTCCTTCTCTATAGCTCTTTGAGCCAGCAGATCACCACAATATTGAACTCTGCGAAGATCATCTTTCTCGAGCTGCCTTCATTAGAGGTAACTGTTCAATTCTGAACCACTACACACCACGATCTCTGACAATTGCTTCTTCAGCACTGCTTAACAGCACTCTAACCCCATGCAACCGAAGAGCTATAACACCGGCGAATTTGACATATCCTATTCGATCAAACAACGATACCACAACACAGGTGAATACTCCACCTTGCCCGATAGCACCAAGCTTACTACTTTATCAATCCGAACCGAACCGTTCATGGTACAAGTGCCTTTCCTCCGCTGGAACTAAAATACTGAAATCTCAAAACCACGCCCTGAGAAGACCTCCCTTCAAGTCATTCATTGCCCCTACATATGGACAAGCATCCTACCATCGTATCAACACCGCGCGATATCAAATCGTAAGCATCATAACAACCTGATCATAGCCTCAAAGTCCTAAAAAACACAATTACTGAGCTAGACAACATATTATTCTCCTGCTGCGCAACAACAACAGCCCCAACCAACTGCACATGGAAAACATCTCGCACCATATCCGTAGCACCATTTCAATTACTCAAATCCTCTAATCATAGCAAGAGCTTCGCGACGTATAAGATTGAGTAGGCAGAAACATAGGCATAAGCCTTAATGGAATAAAATCGAACGATGAGGAATCAAGAAGGGAAGTACTCCTACAGCCCTGTAGCCTCTCGAAGATAAGTACAGACGTCTCCATACCGATCCGCAAGACTCTACTAGAGTTGCTCATTACTCGTTAAACCTAAGGGAACCTAGAGCTCTGATACCACATTGTCACGACCCAAAATCTATGGGTTGTGATGGTGCTTGACACACTGTTAGGCAAGCCAATCCCTGAACCAGTTCAAACAAATTCCTGCTTACACGTTCCAAATCATGTCTTTTCTGCATTTATAATCAAATAATAAAGCAAATGCTCGTAAACTAAATACGGCGGATAATCCACTTATTACAGTACAAGAAATACCAACACTTTCCCAGAACCCTGTGACACAAGTACATGAGCAATTTCTAAGAATTTATACAATTATACAACTCTTGTCCGAGAATTAAAATTGGAAAAAGGTAATAAAGAGAAAAGCATAGGGACATAGAAGGGAGACTCTGCCAGGTGCGTAACGCCACGGAACAATGCAACCTGAGTAAGTGTCTGAATCAATCACTGCACTATGAGGGTACCTGTGCAACAAAATGCACAGAAAGTGTAGCATGAGTACATATACATATATATGTACCCAGTGAGTATCCCATCTAATCTCGAAGAAGTAGTGACGAGAGTTCGACTCGATACTCACTAAGGTCCAACAGTAGTAGTATAAAACAGGATATAAGGAGAGCATTAGACATGTAAATAGTGCACCACAATTGTGAAGAGAGTACAGAGTTTCCAAGTAAATATTGAAAGCAGTAACAACTCACCTGTCTCTTTTCCCCAAACATCTGTCAAATCATAAATCAGGAAAACGGTACCAAACAGTCATACGCACACAGGAGTAAGACAACCGGTCGGAGTCATAAGGAATAATAGCTATGCACTGCCGGGGGTCGACCGGCCCGTACCAAGAGTGCATGCTTAAAGTGTAATCATATCAAGAACAACTATGCACTGCCGGGGATCGACCGGCCCGTACCAAGAGTGCATGCTTACCAATAATCATGCCTACGCACCGCCGGGGATCGACCGGCCCGTACCAAGAGTGCGTCTATCAATGTAATCATATCATATCATAGCATAATTTCTTCCATGCACTGCCGAGGATCGGCCGGCCCGTACCAAGAGTGCATTCTTAGTTAGTTCCCTGTGCACTGCTGGGGATCGACCGGCCCGTACCAAGAGTGCACTATAAATTCGCTGTGGCATACGGCCCGCTCCCATAAGAGTGAAGAAAGTTACATATCGCTCGCGGGATGTAAATTACGAAGCGACAACATGCGCACACCAAATGTAAAGTTCATTTCATCACAATCCTTTCCCATTATTTAAGTAAATGAAAGCTCGGGAAAACAATAATATCTTACATGAGTACAAAACTTATAAGTCATTTATTTTCCTTTCATAATACTTTCCATAAATAATTCTTTTCATATTACTTCCCGTAAGTCAATTCATTTCATAATATTTATCCGTGAAAATAATTTTCCTTCCATATTGTTTTAAAATCCATAAATATCAGAGAAAAAAAACCACATAACATGATATTATAACATACATATAATTCATTACAAGAAGTATACAGGGCATGATGTGGGGCCTAACTACCCGGACATAACAATAGTAGCCGCTACGTACGGACTCTCGTCACTTGGTACGTACGTAGCCCCAGCAAACAATTACATATAGCATGTAGAACACCTAAGGGGATAATTCCCTCTTACAAGGTTAGAAATGAGACTCACCTCGCTCCGAAGATTCATCACTGGCTTCCAAGCCTCTACGACGACTAAAAATGGATGTGCACGCTCCCAAACTATCCAAATAACGATGATTCAATGAAAATATACTCAATAGATCATAACCAATTCAAATTACAAAGTTCCTCAGCCCGGCTCAATGAAATGACCAAAAACCCTCTGGCCCACGTTCCCGGACCTCAAAATTTCTTGAAGAAAATCTTTACCCGAAGCTTTACGAATTCAATTACACATTTTACTCAATTATTCATGCTCAATTCGTGGCTAAAATCCAAATTTCTAGCTTTCTTCCAAATTTTCCTCAAATTTTCCCAAATTTTCATGTTCTAATCCATGTAATAATATTGTATCTAACTTGAAATGAGTAGGAGTAACTTACCTTAACATAGATGACGAAACTCCTCTCTTGAAGCTCTCAAAAAATTGCCCATGGCTTTGAATATGAGAGAGAAATGCCAAAATCCCGTTTTAATCAACACTGCCCGATTCTGCCCTTCTATGCGATCGCATGAAGTCGTCTGCGATCGCACATGCCACCCAGATCACTCCTCCGCGATCGCACAAGCCTGCCCGCGATCGCACAAGCTATTCCCAGCTCCCACCAAAATCCTTCTTCGCGATCGCACCTTCCCCCTTACGATCGCACAAGCCTGCCCAGCCCTTCTCCGCGATCGCATAGGCCAAAAACCTTGCCCCTCAATTTCCTCTCCGCGATCGCATAGCTAAGGCTGCGATCGCATAGCATTACCAGAAACACTAGAAACAGCAACAACAAATTCATTTCGAAATACCCCGAAACCACCCCGAAACACACCCGAGGCCCCCAGGACCCCGTCCAAACACACGACTCAGTCCCATAACATCCCACGAACTTGCTCGGGGCTTAAAATCACCTCAAACAATACCGAATCACGAATCGTACTAAAATCTAACTCTATGAACTTTGAATATTTCTAACTTTCACCTTCGATGCCGAAACTTATCAAACCACGTCCGATTGACCTCAAATTTTGCAGGCAAGTCATATTCAACATTACGGACCTGCTCCATTTTCCGGAATCACATTCCGACCCCGATATCAAAATTTCCATTTCCGGTCGAATTCTTCAAAAACCTTCCATTTTCTATCTTTAGCCAAATGACCTTAAATTGACTTTCGGATATCCGAATTAACTTCCGATCGCGCTCCCAACTCCAGAATCACCATACGGAGCTATTCCCAGACTCAGAATCCCAAACGAACCTCAATATCATTGAAATGTACTTCAACTCAAACATAGGAAATTTCCTTAAAATACTGACTTTCCACACTATGCGTTGAACTGCTCTCGGGTTATCCAAAACCCGTTCCGGACATACTCCCAAGTCCAAAATCATCATACGAACCTGCTGGAACCCTCGGATCCTGATTTCGAGGTCGGTTACTCAAAATTCCAATTTTACTCGATTTCTTCAACTTAAGACTTCTAAAATGAGAATCTTCCTTTAAATTAAACTCCGATCTTCCTGAAATTCAATTCTGACCATATGCACAAGTCAATATACCTGAAATGAAGTTGTTCATGACTTTCAACTACTGAACGACGCGCTGGATCTTAAAACGATCGGTCGGGTTGTTACACTTATACTTTTGTATTGTCTCAAGGCCAGTCTCCTCTCATTATTTTTTCTTCACTTGACTATAGACTTTATCATTATACCATATTTTGATTTACCGCTATCACTCATTTATCACCTCTTAATCATAATGATTCATTTACTCTCTTCTTATTCTCATGCTAATATCTCTGTCTATCGCCCTATTATAAAGACTTTAACATGACGTTCTTTCACATTTAGTTCCCCCTGCTTCATATCACTGGCTCTTCGGGGCGCCTAACATTCTTCTTCTTCTACTTCTTCTTCTTCTTCTTCTTTTTTTTAACTAGTGGTTGGAGTCATACTAAGGCAAATATTTATCCCTTCTACGATCCTAGTGCCTATCTTCTGAAATTTCTGAATATTCTAGTATTCATATCTGACTGTTCTATTCTAGAGTGACCATATGGCTATCTCCAAATGAGAATTATTACTATGTTCTGCACTACCCTTCAAAAAGGTTAAATAATGATAACAATCTATCCACAATTTTCGGTTACTCTAACCCCAGTTGGATCCTAATATCCTATCCTTCTCTTAAATTATTTTAGTTAGCTCCCATAGTACATAATTGAGATTGGTATGGACAATTGTAGATATCTCTATTACCATTAAAAGTAACTAAAACTGCTTATATTTCTCTGCCAGAATTATAAATACTGATAATCTTTATTAACTAGGTACCCCGTACCCTTATTTATCTTGCTTCTTTTACTTGATAAAACTCGTATCTACCTTCTTATTCTCTTATTTCTTTTTACCATATGGGTAGATAGATATTCTTTCTTTAGATATCCTTATTAAGAAACTAACACATCTTAGTACACACATGATCTGCTGAAGCCCTCACATTTACTCATCATAAGCATGATGCAAAGTTGAGTTCCTCTGACTCAACTCTTCCATAGCCACATTGCAATCTCTTACCATCCATCTTTCTAGATGTATGCATCATCGTATTATAAAAAAGATAGAATTGAGGAAATTGAGTTCTTACGATTGAGCTCTACCACACGATCTAGAGTAAAAAGAAAGACTAACAGTCCTAAATGTCTTGTAGCCTCTTGCTTATAAGTGTGGTGCACAACACACCCATAAACAGGACTCTACTAGACATGGCTCATAGACAACCCATACGACAGACTTTCTCTGATACCAAGTTTTTCACGACCGAAACTGGAGGATCATGACTAGCACCCGGGCCATACTTGTCGAGCACCAACGTACATTTTATCTAACCTTCTTATTATCTTTAAGGGATAACGAGATCAATATAAATGGTAGATATGGATCATGAACATACATCACATGGGATGACAAGATTGCTAAGAAACTACATAAAAGGTACGAGCTACAACGCTGCCATGAAAGACCATACAACAAAAATTATCCAACAAGGCATACCAAACTATACAGGAGTTGAAACCTGTGTATGAGCCTCTAAAGGAGCATAAGTAATGCAACATAGCTGGAACAGAGCTCCGACATACCCATAACATCTATAACAAAAATGCATACCAATACCACAACAAGTCCGGAGAAGGGATCTTGCCTATAACAGCTGAACTGGAAAGCCTATTCTGGTGGGGGAGTTGTGTCTACTTGTCTATCAGGACCTGTATCACGACATTCGGCATCCACAAATAAAAGGACATCAGTACGAATAAAGTACTAAGTACGTAAGGCAGGAAAGCATAAATAAGTACAGTAATCTAAAGAGAGATGTAGGAAATACAACCTGTAGCATCTGAGTGCTTCTAAGTGACAGTAACATGAAATACATGATACATATATATACATAATCTTTAAAAAACATCCGCCTCTGTGGGCATCATTATCATCATAGAACATTCGCCTCTGTGGGCATCATCATTATCATATCATACCCGGTCTCAAAGAGGACTCGGTAAACCCAACTGATCAGTGGTTGCGTAATAGGTGCCATACCCGGCCGACTATAGCGCGGCTCGGTAGAGTAAAATAGATACATANATCATATTCTGAACCTTTCGGAGTGACGTAAGGTCGATATTCTCCGTACATGTTATTAGGATTAACTCTTCATCAAGAATCTTATAATAATCAGGAAGTACCAACAACATTGATAACATAAGAATAAGAGAAGCAACATCAACATCAATTTTTCCATAAGAAGGGAAACAATGGAAGTACTGCTAGCTTCTAAGAGTAGAGTATCTTTAGAAGCTCGTTCATTGCATTATGTACAATCGGAGTCGTGAAAAAGAAGGAAATGGATAGCCTCACATACCTTATATATACCGACCCAACCTCAAGCTAGGCAAATGTTACAATTCCTTAATCTACAATAAGAGAAACGACACTATCGTTATTGTTTAAGCGTCATAACTATTATGTATCAACCACAACCTATTTTACGATGAAACGGACAGCACCTCCCGTATTTATATGAATTCATCCAAGTCAAAACAATCACCTAACAGCCCAAAAAAAATCAATAATAATCATATTGAGCCTCCCAAAACAGTCTACACACAACCTAATCACTTCACACATAAGACGACCACCGTAGTCGTGTCAAACGACCCGAACCTGTTACAACGAACAACCAGATCAAAACCCTACATATATGTGGTGTTTATCCACACCCTTCCTCCTCCAAAACGCCACAAAACAGTAGTAAAACACGCAGCCCAACAGAAACACAAAACAGTCCGCTACAAGTCAAATAACTTGAACTCATGGCTTCCGATCACCGTCCCGTGAGTTCTAACTATTAGGAAACAAATTTATCAAACTTCCTTGATATTTAAACCCTTAAATACAGATATTAGAATTTTATTAACTCTGAAGTAACTTCCAAAACTCTAACTACAAAGAAAAAGAAGAGGCGGTATAATGACACTTACATCGTAGGGATCGTTTTGATGTTATTGCTTCTCGATTTCATGCCCGGGATGATGTTCTTCTTTGAAACCCTAGTAGATAGCTTGAGGTTATGTTTATGGGTGTTCTCTGGTCGTTTTATTATTAATCATTAAGAGAAAGCGGACCTAATGTTTATATATATCAAATTTGAAAAAGTCAAAAATGTGCTAGCTTTGCACCCTAGGATTGGTCCATCTTCCGACGCTTATATTCTTTTATCCTAAAGTCGTATGAACAAACGGTAAAGAGAGTTGGAAACTAAATTCAAAGATCTTCAATTTGGTATATAATATGTCCCAATAACACCTAATATAGCACATGAAATGTATTGCTCAAAAATCTTTAGCGATCCACCTACTTGTCACATATGATGTATGCGCAGTTTCGCGAAACAGCAAATATCTCTCTACTCCTATGTCGTATCGATGAACGGTTTAATGTGTTGTAAACTAGACTCATAGATATTCAATTTTATAGGTAGATCATCCCCTAATTCCAAGTATACCGGGAGAAATCTCAGTTACATTTGACCTAATGTTAAGCACATTATGAGTGTAACTTGTGAAGACCTTTGCCAACTTTTGTTCCACCACTTGCTTGACTTCAAAACGTAGAACACAAATATCATACGATAAAACTTAACTCATATCATAACCTCATTATCATGTAATGAACCATAGTCTCACCCTAAAGTACATGTTATAACATTCCAAACTCGTCAACTTTCGACGAAACCTTTTTTCTTCCATTGGTTTAGCTTCTGAGCTTTCCAACCCTCTTGGTACTCGTTATTCATGATATTAAATATTTGTAACCTTCAACGTAACATGATTAACTTACTTTATATTCCATCAAATAGAATCTTATTTCTGAGCTTACATCAATTAACTTACGATGTACTCTCACGTACGAAAACATGGGGTGTAACATATATATATTCAGAGAAAAGTACATTTCAAAGAATGTTTTCTATTTGAAATGATTACATTCAAAGCTTTCACTACAAACTTACGGGTGAAGATTTACACTCGAAGTATTTTCCAAAGATACTTGGGGTAGTTGTCTAAGGCCTGACGTGGAAATTGCAGAAATATTGAATTATTATTTGTTTATACCGTAACGTGATTTCTATTCGGTTTCGGGATGTTCTCGTACATTAATTGTGTATTATTGTGATGTTCTGTTGTTATTGGTGGTATTCCTTTACGCATTTCATTAGTTATGTTGTGTAGCCATTAAATAAATGTTACATCCTGTCATTTCGATACTTAATCTTGTTTGATTTGATAGACCAAGGGATGTATTGACTAGTCCTCATCACTACTTCACCGAGTTTAGTCTTGATACTTAATGGGCACCGCTGTGGTGTGCTCATGCTACTCTTCTGCACATTTTTTTATGCAGATCCCAGGTTTTTGCATCGCAGTTGATCAATAGTTAACAACGCGGTTTCTGTTGTGGAGACTCAAGGTAAAACCGCTTCTGCGTTCGCGATTTCGGAGTCACCTTCTTATATTTATTATTCATACATGTCACGACCCAAATTCCCAACCTTAGGGATCGTGATGGCGCCTAACACCACACTTGCTAGGCAAGCCAATGTTAGAATTCGATTAACTAATTTCCTTTGATTATTTACTTAAGCATAAATAATTATATTAAAAGTAAACTTAATTTAAATGATTTCCAGTGAGATACTTTAAATATAAAAGAAGAAGCAATTAAATAAGACGAACCACGAACTAAGTTTATAAATAACTCTAAGACTACCCAGGGTCTAGTGTCACGAACTACTAAAGAATACTACAAATACTGGGCTGAAAGAAATAGTGTAACTGTTCTGAATAAAATAACACAGCGTTTATGGGAATAGGAGAAGACTCTCGGAATCTGCGAACGCCGGCAGATATACCTTGTGTCTCCGAATAAATGAATAACCGCTCTAAATATCTCTACTGCTGGTCGATACCTGGATCTGTACAAAAGAGTACAGAGTGTAGTATTAGAACAAACGACCCCATGTACTTAGTAAGTACCGATCCTAACGTCGACGAAGTTCTAACAAGGCTACGGAAGGACATTAACAACATATAACCCGTTACAATAATATATACACTAACGCAATAAAACAATTCTACACGAACAAGAAAAATATAACTGAGACAATAAATATAAAGCAAGAAGAAAATCTAAACAAATAATTGAGTACTACAACAATAATGAAATAACTCAGCCTCCTTTTCCAGGTCTCAGCTATAACAACCTCTCAAATGATTTCCAAGTTTCCAAACATTAAATTTAAATAAAGGTAGTGCCAACATATGAAAATAGTAATATAAAATGGTAGTTTTCAAATCTTGGTTATTCTTTGAAAATCATTAAAAATATAATTGTCCTCCCTTAGTGCTCTTTGTTGCGGCGTGCAACCCGATCCTACCAGACATATAATATCAATTTATTCACCCGTATCACGATCAATTTATTCACATGTATCACAATCAATTATCCACCCTTATCACAACCCCTTTATCACAACCCCCTTATCACCGCCTTTCAAGTCAAAGCCTTTCACAATAATTATGTCTCGACAAATTTTAAACGTAACAAGTTTCACTTTAAAATAATTGTAAAAGCAAAGTATGAAATAATGACAATAAAACAATGAGTGTTCCAACCTTTATTTTATAAACAGTAAAACATGCATATTCTCCCTTATCATTGTCTTGTTGTGGCGTGTAACCCAATCCCACCTATTCACAATATAACAATCAATTATTCACCATTATCACAGCCCCTTAGCACACCAATTTTGTTTATTCGTCAAAAACTTTCACAGTTCAGGCCAAGCCTTTCACAACACTTTTATTTCAACTAAGTTCAAACAGAAAATAGTATAGCTCGTAAGCTTCAACCAATATTGTCACGACCCAAAACCGGTCCAGGTCGTGATGGCGCCTAACGGTGAGGTCAAGCAAGCCAACGAACAACAGTAATACTTGAAGCGCGGAATACAATAACAACGTGGGGTAAGGCCGTAGAACAAGCTGAACCACAACTAGGCCCAATACATATACAACCCCGATAACTACCACAAGTGTGTGCCAGGACTAGTGTCACAGTGTCAACGGGCGGCTACATAGATACAACTGTAGAAAATACATATACAAACAAAAAAATATGCAAGCCGCAGTCTAGAACAAAAGACTGTGCAAAAAGGAAACTAGAAGGCTCCAGATGTGCTGTCAGGGGAACGCCAAGAAGACAGCTCACCGTCTAGAGCGACGCCGCAGTCAGTATCTATCAACAGGCGGATGACCGGACGGACCAGCCTCAGTACCAGCACAGTCAAGTGCAGGAAAGAAGGAAAGTGCAGTATGAGTACATAAAAACAAATATGTACCCAGTGAGTATCCCGTCTA